>CAJHZI010000794.1:3660000-3702500 GCA_905160935.1 Enchytraeus crypticus | reverse complement strand
GAAAGAGGCAACTAAGAGATGACATAAGCTGTTGTGCGAATGCTCAAAATAGAAATAAAGTTTTATCGACGAAAATAAATGCATTATAGATATATATATTTGCATGACACTATTAAATGATACACTATTAAATTCAAACGGAAACTGTTCTAGCAGCTTCAGTCCAATAAGAATGCGAGAGTGTTTTGTCTCGAGTGTTAACCTTTTCACTAATTGACTGAAATGTTTTTGCTTTAAGTGGTCCTCTATACCCACGTGTCACATGCTATTAGCCTCAAGTCGGCAATGTGTTTTTACTAGAATTTTTTCTGCAAGCGTTCCAAAAAATCTTCATTGTTGATATGTGAAGCGCAGGAGATGGGCTGAGGCTATAGCTCAACTAATAATAAACCTGGCTTTATCGTTTATCAGTTTACAATTTGCATATTCTGGAGCGCATGTAGTACAAGATAAAACTACTTTCATGATATTTGATTATGCTAAACGTGGTAATTTTGTTCTGTGGAAGTATCGTTGCGTTTAACTGACTAGTCCTTCATTTGTATCTCCAGATGGCCGTGTTCTCGTATACCTGTTTTGTATCTTTCTATGCGCACGAATTGTGTATTACGAAACGAAGTAAATAATTATGTAAAATCTTTCAGAAAGACCGTAAAAAAGTATGTTTCATTATATGTATATTAATAATATTTTAGAATACTATGTATCTATTTTAAAATGTATAGTATTGAAATAATGTCAAATTTGTCATTTCCACTCTTTTTTCAAGAAGTCTATTGTATATTAATTTTCAATTTTGTTCGTTTTCATGACATCCTAAAAGTTTAAATTTTATTTTCCTATAACTTATAAAAAAATTTCTTACATTGTTCACTACACTTAAAGTGTTTCGTTTTATAATACGTCTATATTACATATAGTGTGGCCTGCTGTATAACATATGAGGCATATTGTTTGAAACATTCTTCCAGAAATCCATCTCAGTTACGTGTACTTTCATTTTTCCTACTAAACAGTCCTGGTCAGTGGTCGCTTCCGTGACGGATTTTAAATTAAATTAAGCGGATCCAAAACATCGCTGATCTTTTCGTTAGATCGGCTTATACACACTTTACGTAGAGGCGCTTTAATTTAGTTTTATTTTATCTGACGAGATTTTAGTCCTCGATACAGTAGAATTGATAGATGCCACTGGACAGCCGGGTAGTGTCAGTTAAGGATATAGCAGTGGTGGAAGGGATGAACTTGGTGGAATGTCAAAGAGAAATAGAGCTTGGAAAGTTAAGAAGCTTTAAAGGATTCGGATTTCTTGGATCTCGCTCTGACGCCTACCGTTGTGTTTGATATTCAGACCTTGTCTGTGTTTTAATCTCTTGATAAATAGTTCTTTCTCTCTCAAATGTTCTGCCAAATGCTTGGTTGAAAGTTAATATTCCTACTCATAGTTAGCTATACCAGATTTACTAGTGTGCAGTCTATAAACCAGCTTGAATGGGTAACACAGAGTCACCGACTATGCCTGTTGCAAGTCTTGTGCGCACTTACATTTGAATGTCTCAGTAGCGTAGGGGTAACGTCATGAAGTTTTAAAGGATAGATCCTAAGGTGAATTGAACTCTCGTGGGTTCGAATCCCAGCCGCGCTGATCTGAGAGTAAAACCTCGGACATTCACCGGACTGGTAATACGGATAATGGACTAAATAGCCAAACGGTTTAAACATGTGGTATTAAAAGTGACAGACATCAACATAGTTGATCATTTCACTATAATGCGTGTTTTTTTACATTTCTAAAATTACCTCTGCAGCTCACTGTTATACCTCAGTTTATCCTTATACGGTTCTATAAAACACATGCAGTTTTTGGTTTATTGATTTATTTTCTGATTTAGTCTGAATATAGTTACAAATTGCATTTTAATACCTACACAGTGTGAACTTTTGGAAAACCTAAAATCCGTTTCAGTTGATTGATTAAATGAGGGGATTGATTGATTGATTGATTGAAGGGATTGATATTATTTGACGGATGTTTGAGAAGTTGTGTTGTTGTTATTGCAGTTACCGAAATCTAAATTTAAACTTTTGATTTCAGAGATATTGTGTGAAAGTTATACGGAGTAATGCTAATTGATTTAACTTCTTGCGGATATTTTTCACTGGATCTATAAAAGAGGATATTCATCTAGTTAGTAGTTTTACGCTGTGAACCAGTTAAACTAATTCATACTCCTAAAATTCTCAGTTTATTTGGTAAGTTGAATTTCTAATTATTACATTAACGCTCTAAAGAGTTTTTGTTCATTTTTTCCTAGATCACTCACATGACACTCCTCATGTGTTACAGAGTTTTCTTGCATACTTTATATTTCTGTAGTTATCGTGGTTTCCTATTTCTCTTCGTGGTTATTAGTAATCGACATTTAACAGAGCGTCGATTGCAGACGGCACGGATTTAAGAAAAATCTCCCAACACCCTGAATGTTTTCATCCAACGATGTCAGCACTCGGTCTTCCGAAGTGGTCTCCCATCCAAGTACTAAACGAGCCGGGCGCGCACGCTTAATCAAGTGTGCTAATCCCCGCCCATGCTAAACCTCGCCCATGCTAAACCCCGCACATGATAAACCCCGCCATGATAAACCCCACCCATGCTAAACCCCACCCATGCTAAACCTCGCCCATGCTAAACCTCGCCCATGCTAAACCCCGCCTATGCTAAACCCCGCCCATGCTAAACCCCGCCCATGCTAAACCCCGCCTATGCTAAACCCCGCCCATGCTAAACCCCGCCCTTGCTAAACCTCGCCCATGCTAAACCCCGCCCATGATAAACCCCGCCCATGTTAAACCACGTGTTGATTCTGTTGTTTACATGTAATGCAGTGGTTATAAGAAATGAATTACGACTGAGGATCAATTTATAATATCAATTTTGATATCATCTCTTGTTTGTCGCAAATAGGTTTAACATAAAATCTAAGTCAATTAATTTTGCGAAGAGCTAAATATTTGGATTGATTAGTGTAGATCTACTTAAATAATTTCTTACATAGTACGGAACGTTTTCATGCAGGCATAATTTTATCTTTCCATTATACTTGTATTTTTTGGACAGGGAGGACTGGAGATAGTCTATTCGTATCCCGACCCTGGTTAAACTGAGATTTAAGAAAAGATGAAGATGATTATACTTGTATTTTTACGGTATAATAAATAACGTCCATTTGTTAGTATCAGTAAACAATAAATAACTGGATGTATATAAAAATAAAAAATCGTAATATTTTAAAATCCTACTAAGAATATAATCAGTTTACGGAACTGCACGTGAAGTACTAGTACTGTTACTCGTGCAATACTATCTGATGCGACGAGATTGGACTCTGGTAGTAAACTTATATTCTCCTAACTCTTATAGTAAACTTATATTCTCATAACTCTGCTGGTAAACTTATATTCTCATAACTTTGATAGTAAACTTATATTCACATAACTATGTGATAGTAAATTTATATTCTCATAACTCTGATATAGTAAACTTATATTCTCGTAACTCTGATAGTAAACTTATAGTCTCATAACTCTGATAGTAAGCTTATATTCTCATAACTCTGGTAGTAAACTTATATTCTCATAACTCTGATAGTAAACTGATATTCTCATAACTCTGATAGTAAACTTATATTCTCATAACTCTAAAATTTAAAAATTTATATTTTTGCGGGTTTTAGCTTTCTTCTTGTAGCGTGCTTTAGCGAGCAATTTTTCGAAATCAGCTCCTTTCCCTCCCTGCTATACGACATGCCGATATTAGGACCCGTATTGTGGAAACGTGTTCTCAACACTCGTTGTGTCTACGTATCTTATAAAATCTAATATAGGGGAGAGAACCTATGAGAGGGAAAAAACTACAACTTACAAAGTATCGTTAATGTAAGTTAATTCAGGAGCTCGACTCCTGCGTGTAGCGTTTCTTGTGAGATAGGCTTACTGGCGAAACGGTCGATGCTAATGACGGGGGGGGGGGCAGGAACTCCCTGACTATGTATAATTTGAAAACTGATTCCCAAGGTGGATTTAAGATGTTGCAATATGCATTTCGTGAGCGTTGTATAACATAAAATAACGGAGCACTGGATCAGGAAGCACGAATGCTTGTTTAAGGCCCATTTCCTCCTTCCTCTCCATGGTTATTAGTAATCGTTGCCCTCTGATGGTGCATCAATTGCAGCCGACCCCTATTTAAGAATAACCTTCCAGCACCCTGGAATTTTTCATTTCAAGCTGTCAACATTCGGTCTTCCAAGGTGGTCACCCACAAAGTACTAACCGAGGCCGATTTAGCTTAACTTCGATTATTGACGCGCAACTAAACCAAGTGCGCTAAATCCCGCCGTATATCTTGCTAGATCTGTGCAACGTGGGTTGTGTAGCCAAAAGACTGATTTAATCCTTAAAGGGATTAAATCAAAACTGGCTGGAGTCCTGGGCCTGCGTGTAGGGAAATACCTATTTACCACTACTGCTTTCATTGATGAGCCAGTGAAGTCACGAGCAAGAATTATTTGCTAACAATCATTTTCGTTTATAAGTTATTCGATGCTCTTGGTTAAAACTGGCCCTGTCATTATTTCTAATTTAAGTAACGTTATTAATTAATTGTAATATAATTATTGTAATATAGTTACATATTTTACATATATTTATAATACATATATTATATATTATATATTTTTATATATTATATATTTATTTTACATATATTGTAATATAATTATAATGTAATATTATTGTAATATAATTATTGTAATATATTAATTGTAATTATAATTGTAATTAAATATCTACCCTGGTTAAACTGGGATTATAAGGTAGATGATGACGATATAATGCAATTAATGCAATACTTGATATTTAGATGTAGACTAAATCGCATGTCCTGGGTCCTGACGTAACTATCAGTTGTTGAAACGGACATTAGCTAGCCGTGGCAGTAAGTATTCAGTAAATAATCAAAAAATCTTGTGAAAATTAACTTAAGCCTTAATTCTGCTGTCAATTAATCATCATACGATAGACATATCCACCATCTTTTAGAAAGATATTCGTAACAGAATCTCTCTCTTTCTCTCAGTATACTGCCTAATGGCAGGTCCATGGCATATAACTCTTCCAACAACAGCTTTTTCATCTTTATAACGGAATGTCTCGAATAAACTAAACGACCTTCGATATTTATAAAGTCCCTATTTTCGGTAGGATATAATTCGTAATGAGAAATTGTAACCACCAAAGGGAATTAAAGATTGAATAACGTAGTGCTATATAGAAACCTGGCTTGACAAAGCTAATGGTTTTTTAACGGTGTAAGTAAGCAGCCTTATAGCGCTCTTGTGGTAGGTGTTGGCTTTCGGCTAGAAGACATTGATTAGTTAACTTTCTGTTGCTACTCTGCTATAGCGTAATTTATGAGATAGGTGAATATTTTACAATTAACTTCGACTGAGCTTGATTGTATGTGAAATTAACATGACATTAGAATACATGTGTATATGCGCAAAGAAGTAAAGATCTGATTTGAAGCCCTTGCATAATTATTCTGTGCTTGATTAATTCTGTGTATCTTCCCCGTAAAAGTGGGACGATTCATTGTCAAGGATGAACGATATAGTCAATAGGAAATAAGTAAACAGACACTAGAAGGTGAAGGTCGGACGCAGTTTGTTGACACACAAATGCTGTTTTGTATTGTCGATCCTAGCAGTTTGATCTTAAAAGTACAAAATAATCATTTTCAATGTGTTTCTTCTTTATTAGAAGATAGAAAATGGTAAAATGCTTCGCAGCCGTATGTAATATCAGCTTCTACGGTATAAATACCAATATAAATATCAATTTAAGGAACATTCTATAATTTTTCATGCATGTATATATCCTTGTGTTCAATACATTATTTGTCAACAAACGACTATCAGCTGTAGCGTCTTCACGTGAACCTTGACTTCATGACTTTTACGCAGGATTGATAGATTCATATGAAGTTTAGAGCAGAAGTATAAATACGTTAAGGATGTTTGGGAATAACTGTCCCCTAAATACGACTTTTACTCCCCAGTTTCTAAATAAGAGATATACTTTCTTTACTCGTATAATGCTTTTATCATCAGGACGAAAGCTAATTATTTGACACAATTAGTTACGTAATAATAAATGTCAATATCGATATGGATTTGATGCCCTGAGCTAAACTATTCTTTTATTTTATATAGTACTGGCTGAACCATTAATAACTAGTTTTTATTTTATATCGGAATTAAGCTTTAATTTGCAACATTGTTTTCTTAACAGTCTCGTTATGTTTGGCTTTATTAGTGAAAATATTCTGAATTTTGAAAGCAGGTTGTTGAAGGTCGAGAGAATAAATTATCGAGAAATGGAAGAAAGTGTAAATGTGTCATAAATAATTCGACTGTAATTTCATCTTTCTTGCATTGTTTAAAGCGCCTTCTAATTGTAGGATAATGTCTGAGAATTCATCTCACTGTATGGTTTATCCATTACGAATCGACCGACAGCTGGGTTGTATTGTGTACAATATGGTTTACTTGCGGAATTGTCATTTAACAATTGGTGCAATTGCATAGGCGTAAGTCAACTTGGATATTGTAGATTAGTTATCATAATTATAGCCTATGTTTGCATTAAGTACTACGGCATATGCATTAAATTATCACGTTTCGCCTGTCGATTCAGAAATTGGTAACACAGAAATCGAGGTAATCAAAGTCTTGTTGTGTTTATATGACCCTAGCATTGGTCGAACGCTTTTTATAAAGTATACAGTGCACATGTACATGTATATTAATTATGTTTAATTAGTAGAACATTGAGCGATTTGATAATATATCGATTGAGTTAATATCTACGTCTATAACCCTCTTTGTAACCCCACATCTCTTCCCGCCATAGATTTATATATCATCCCGCATGAGTTCTGTTTTGTTTGATTTCCGGGCCAGCACTGTATAGGATCTCTTCCGTTTCTCTTCAGCACATGTTTTAAAGTCATTTTGGTGAATCGATGTGTAGTGACGTGTGACCGGGAACGTTTCTGACATCATTCTTGTATGATGAAACGGACGTTAAGCCTTTATTATTTTTTATTAATATATTACTATTATTACTAGTATTAACTTATTATTATTATTAGTACTTATTAATATTTGTATTATTAGCATTTGTTTTAATCTTTAGTTATTAAAAAATTAGCTGTTCCTATTAGCGAAAATAAGGACATCTTCAAAGTTATACTCTTATTATGGGTACGGATACACGTTTGCAGATGTCATGCTAAATATTACAATGAAGAAACTGGAGATATCTTGATTTTGAATTCGTATTTTGTCTGCTAGATGTATGCCCCTATTGGATTTTTTTTAAAAATTCTATATAAGGCAAATCACTAAGATCCACACCAACGTCAGGAAGGGCATTCGATTGGTGAGAAACTGAGATCTAAGGGAAGATGATGATGATGAATGTAATCTAGATTTTCTCTAGAAAATCGAAGGTTTTCGAACTGACAAGTTTGTAGTTTTGACGTTAAATCTGATCCCCTCGTATCTCTCGTATGTAGGTCTACAGGTCTACAGATCTACCTATGAATCGTCTCAACTGACTTTGAACACAGATTGCGTGAGCTGACTCGGATTAGACAAGCGTAGAGAAGCGGGAATTAGCTTCGTCGGGTGTTAGGCTGAAGATCACTGGCGCTCAGCGCTTGTAATGGGGGACAGGCAGTTGTAGAATTCCCGAAGGGTTGATGAATTCGATCACCACTTTCATTTTCCAGTCCACCTTAAAATGGGAAAATGTGAAAAGCTTAATATGTAGAATGGGGTGTGAGGTTCCACAACTCTCCACCGTAATCACTTTAATGAAAATTCTAACATCGGGGACAGGTTAGCGAAGCAAAGATTCAGTTTAAATATCATTCAAAATTCTCAACCAATTAAAATGCAGACCTACGTGATTGTCTTCTATACTCCCTATTTTTACTACTCTTTATGTGAACTTTGAAGAATTGAAGACTAATTTTTAGCGATGTGAAATATACAAAAGAAGTTATTACTTCAGCTATTGCTCTTTAGTAGTTCTTTATTGGTTGAATTAGTGAAGATTTTGCTGTGCTCACGCCCATATTGCTTGCACGAAGCTGATAATAACTAGATATAATATACGAACTGAAAAATAAAATCTATCAAGATTGAGGTGTCATGCGGAGGGTTTTTTGAAGTTAAGCGTTTGTGACAACGTGTATCGTTAAGTTCTATCGAATTCGAGTGATTAAGACCTTTATGCCTGGCAGCTGTAGACGAGTTCAAAATCTCGACACTTGAAATTTAAATGGGAGCAGGGTTTAGCGCAGATATACATGTAAAATCGTGGGCTTCAGAACCGTGAACTCTGGGTTCAAATCACCAATCAATACGTTTTTAATAAACTCCATGATGATGAGAGATTTGGAAGATTATGCTTAAATCCTCGATAACTGCAACATACCCGTCAAAAATCGTCTTTTGGATTCAGTTTCGAATTTATATTATTAATGGGTATGATTATCATGCAAATTTAAGTATCTTTATGAAGCTGTTTAAAATCATCAGTAATGAATTTATATTGTGTGACTTGCTCCCCATTTCCTGAAGCAGGTGTTATAAATTACAAAATTGTAAAGGTGATTTAATAGATTTTAATTTAAAGCGATTACATTTTCTGAAAACTGATTCTAAAAATAGCTTTAAAATACAATTAGATGAATGTTTTCTAAAAAAATAGTATATGTTAATGTCAGCATACATTGTATATTTCATGCATCATATACGAATGCATGAATTTCTAGTATGTTTGCTTTAATATAACATATTAAGAGCATATTAATCGTTTTAAATATACACGTAGTTGAAGTACCGTAGTTGCCTTGTTGTGTGTTAGTGAGATAAGAGTGCTACAGTTGAACTTTGAGGTCCACCTATAATTATATTAGAGTAGATCTTTTTATAGATTCAGTGGACTTTGTGTTCGGTATTTACTATGAAAATTAGTGAATGCTATAAAATGTCTCATACCGAAATGTGCAAAATCTGTAAAATGACTAAATATCGCAAAATTACTTCATAGATTATTCAGGTAAAGATTAAAGTAGCTCCATATTGTTTTTGCACTTTTACTCTACGTATCAAAAGAACCGGATTTCAATCATTTTATAGCCAAGTGGATGCGTTCGTGAATTTCCTGTGGATATCAGATTGGTTGGAAGCGGATTATTATTGGTTGTGATATGCCATTTACTTCGCACCGCCCCTTGTATCAGGGACTCAGGATTCTATCTTACGCATTTTTCCAGTGAAGATTCTCAATCAAAGTGGCGTCAGGAAAAGCTGGATAAGATTCTGAAGGGGGTGGCTTGCTTAAGGAGGAAATAGAAGGATGATTGGAAGGATAAGGAATTAACTGATAATGGAGGCATTAATACCAAATCGGCTGGTCTTAGATAAGGCAGTATTCTCTGATGAACTTAACCTGGTATGTTCAACTGGCGTGTAAATAAATCGGTATTCTCTGATAAAAGTCACCTTATGAACATACCTTGTGTAGTGACTATAGAGAAAGCAATGTTCTTTGAATATCGTCACCCGGTGTGTTCACCCGGTATGTAGATAAAGCAGTATTCTCTGATGAACTACACTTGATGTGTTCACCGTTCTTTGAAGAATTCCGCTTGTTAAATGAAGGAGAGAGTCGACATTTAAGCACGGTGTGTGGTATACTTGTATACGGGACGTGTCACTGGAATGTGTGTTCATCAGCAGAACGAAGACTTGGACAGGACCAGTTCTTAGAGATGGTTTTCTAACTTCCATCGCCAATTTCTTCACTGGTCGAGTTACGTGTCACGAGGCGTACTTGCCTAAGAATCTGGAAGCCAGTGATTCAAACTGTTACCGATAAAGATCTTGCGATTTGGGGTCACATTAGTTACGATTAGGCTTCGATGTAGACTATTTTAGAGACTATTATTATGTTATTTTAACTTATTTATTATTATTATTGTTATTATTATTATTATTAAATTTTTTACCCCGGGTGTAAAGAACCCGAGGTTTGATAAAAACGATTCGAGGCTTGTTATTATTTGTTTTTATTATATTATTATTATTAATTACTTATTTAGCTATACTTTAAATTTTACTGATATATGTCGACTTGTATATATTGTTCTCTCACTTTCTCTCTCTCTCTCTCTCTCTCTCTCTCTCTCTCTCTCTCTCTCTCTCTTCTCACTCCTTCTCTCTCTCTCAATTTTTCTCCGGATTTCTTTATAAATCAAGGTTTTAAATTAAATGCGTCTAAAAGAGCTTTGGTAGATATTTATAGAGTGAGTTAATGTAGTAACACCGATAGGACGGATATTGTTATAAATGAGAAAATACCAAATTAAAGGAATATCTGACGTCTGTATAATTTATAATAATAGTGCAATCTTTTATATTTCAATCTGAAAATAAGCGATTATCGTAAAATAATCAATAATC
This sequence comes from Enchytraeus crypticus, assembly GCA_905160935.1. Lineage (NCBI taxonomy): Eukaryota > Metazoa > Annelida > Clitellata > Enchytraeida > Enchytraeidae > Enchytraeus > Enchytraeus crypticus. The sequence goes on along the minus strand of CAJHZI010000794.1, from coordinate 3,691,902 downwards.
TTAGTTTTCTCTGCAGAATTCAGTTTTATCTGATTTTTAGATCAACAAACGGCTTTTGTCAAGTTTCGGTTAGTCTTCGATATATAATAAATTATTTTAAATAGAATGGCAGGCTTCCTCCACAGAAGTGGGAGGCGTGGGGGCGAAATTATTCAAAGAAATTGTTCTGGCCCCTAGTGCAATACAGGGATTTTCGTATTTTCAGGTTTTTGTTTAATAATTTTAATAGGGTTTTCCTTCTTTTGACAAATACTTGCCTAAAATAAAAGACGTTAAAAATTCATAAGTATTTTAGTTTTTATGGAAAGAATTTTGTAGATGAGATGTGATCTATCCCAGGATTTCAGCAATATTTTATTAAATAACTTCCTTTTCTTTACGTTAGCTTCTACGTGAGAGTGAAGGTGGTACATTATCTTTCCAGACTCTGCATGTTGATTTTTGCCACTGTTTTATTAATGAATTCCGTATCATAATACCTAGACTGTAGTGCAGGGTATTTGACATTTGTCATTCTCATGGGATCAATACTATGCTTGAACGATCTAACAATTGCGTAGATTAAGACCTTCTGATTGCGTAATATATTGATTCTTCTGTTCAGATTTGTTATCGAATGTTATCTATTTAACGAATTTTAAAAATTGAATTTTTTAATTATGTACTGGATCAATATTCGTATAACCGGTTTGTCTTCTATCTAGTTTTCAGTATCAGTTGTAAAAAAATAAGAAATCATTGTCAATCTAAAATGGTATATTATATAATGACAGTGATAAGTTACAGCGAGCGCGTTGACCCTAACAGCTGCACTTTCGGGCAGTCGAAATGTTTTGTTTTAATTATTATTGAAGTGTCCTGTGTACGGCGTATTAGTACTAGTAAGTAGAGTTTATACAGGGCCTACTTATGCACGGGCGTATTAGTACTAGTAAGTAGAGTTTATACAGGGCCTACTTATGCACGGGCGTATTAGTACTAGTAGGTGGAGTTTGTACTGGTCCTACATGTGCTGCTACAAGTTTTTTTAGGTTTAAACTGTACAAGAACTTGTGTCGTAATCATCGGTCATGCGTGAAGATGGCGATTGATGTGAACGTCAAATACTGACATAAGGTTGACAGTGTGTTCATTTAAGGTGTCCTAAAGAGGCTTACACTGTGGTGGTTGAAGGTTACTTTAAAAAGGATTGTTTGAGAGAGAGAGAGAGAGAGAGAGAGAGAGAGAGAGAGAGAGAGAGTAGCATTGTACTTCTGTAATTACGAAATACTATATAAATTTCTACTGTAATTTTTACTGTACTTGTAAAATTTGTGTTCCGAAAAAAATAATATTTTGAACTTAAGATACTAACTTAAGAAACTTTATTTTATAACTTTTAGTAATTTTAGTTAAGTTATTAAGTAATTAATTATTTCATTTTCTGCATTGCTCTGTTTTGATATCGCTTTCTCGTCGATCTTTATATACTCAGTCGTCATCGTGTGATGGTTTGACGTCTGCTGGTGAAGAGGCTGCTTGAGACGTCCCTGACATTGAATTATGGCGAGGAACCGGATTTTAAAATTTTATTGATTTATTGATTACATTTTATTGCATCGCTTTGGATTGCATGTTTGTTTGCGACTTTTCATATGGGTGCTGTTTTGTATTGTACTCTATTAATACTGTTATTAATATTGTACTGCATTACATGTCTCTGCGTAACTTTGTACTAAATGACATTGTACTGCATTGCACTTCACTGCGAGGCATTTTGGGTACTATATTGTACTACATGGCATCATTGTACTTCACATTGCTTTGTGCTGAATACAATGCATAATAGCATACTGATTTGAAAATTTTAGTGCATTTCACTGTATTATATTGGATTTTCCTTCTTTATATTTTACTATACTGTAGTTTTCTACATTGAATTGTACTGCAGTGTATTGTACTGCACTACTTTGTACAGACTGTCATACATTGTACTTCATTACATTATACTGCATTACGTATTACTGCCTTTAAGTTAGATCATAGCTTCGCTTAAGTACATGACAGCCAACAAGTGCATATCCGAACAAGTGGAAGAATATGAGTGAGAAGTGCGGAAATAGTGAGAGATAGCAATGTCTACGGTAGATTTCAAAGAGTGTACAAGTACAGGTACTTAGATAAAGGAAAAGTTCATTATTGAGATAGAGAGGGAGAGAGAGAGGGAGAGAGAGAGAGAGAGGGAGTTATATTAATCAACGTAATAATTTTTTAAATTAATTATTATTGCTACATTTCTGCTGTTATTATTATTTGTTAACCTTGTTGAATTGCTCATAGGAATACGTAAATCATTTACGACTTATACGTGATAGACTGGCGAGAAAGTGAGAAATCACAAGTCAAAATACAGTAATAGTCTTGAAATATATTATGCTGTTTGTGAGGGAATCAATTCGTTAGTAATATTGCTTACATGTTTATTCCTGTTCACTTATTGCCGACTTGGTAGGATTATGCACGTTGGACCTGTCAGTTAGAGGGAGAGAAGGAGAAATTATTTTTCAGAAATCAAGACAATGAGAAAGAGACAGATAGAGAGAAGAGAGAGAGAGAGAGAAAATAGAGAGAAGGAATGGGATTACATGTAGTTGATGTGGTTGAAGGTCTCTAGATCAAGGATGGTTGCGTATGTTTACAGACTGATAGACCACAACAGTTAAACTTAAATCACTTCCATTGTGTTGTTCAACTGATGAGTTTTCTTACATCTCTACTTTACTGTATTCAATCATTCATGTTAATATCTACCGTTGCTGTTAGATTTTACTGTATAGAATACGCCAAATTGATCGAGTATGCCTTCAAATGTACAACATCGTTTTCTAACAACTTCAGCTGTTTAACTGTCCTATGCTCTTCTCTGGAAAGCAGAGTCGTTATTCGACTCTGTAACTCGATTATGTAACTCATGGCAGTTACCGCAACTGCACTTGCAGTAAAAGACAGAGCTCTCTGATTTATTGCTTCTATGTTTTACTGTTTTGCGAGTAGTTAATTATGTTAGTAGCTTTCTGTAGCAGCAGATGTTGGGCAGTGCACTACGCAATATTGTGTAATATATAATTAATGGGCTGGCTGACTGTCGAACTAGATGGTATAATCATTGTTAAACCATGTAACTTAAAGAAAAAAGCTGATTATTGTAGCCTGATATTTCTTGAGCAAGAACGAAGTACTAAGTTTTCATTAAACAGCTATTGCTGGTACTACTTGCTGATGAGGATACGTACAGGAAATGACTTGAGAGTTGGAAGTTTTTTTTGGACGGCATCAGTTTACCCTTTGACTACCAGCATCCGAGGAACCTAAATAAAAATACAGTCATCATCATCTTCCCTTAAATCCCAGTTTAACCAGGGTCGGGAAAAATATAAATACAGTATAAATATAAAAATCTAAATATAAATACAGTATATTAATTATATTCTTTGAATATAAAAATCAAAGGACTCAATATTAGCAGTGCTGTACATTACGGGGGGAATTTAGCGCCCGTTTTTTTAACCGAAAACCGGTGTCGGGTATCTCTCAAAACAATAATTCGAGTACTGATAAGTTTAGAGCGCGAGAATTTCGAATATAGAAGGTACTAGAATGCCATGACAGTGAAGTTGTCAGGTCCAGTTTCTTATTGGAAGACGATGACGGGACATAGCCTATATCTTTCTGTGTTTAAATGACGTCCTGATTAATTGTAGCTCCAGGAAATATCGACGGTTCGTTCACCCTTGTCATTTGTCTATTTCATTTCACAAGGGTCGATATTTTGCCAAGGGAGTGTATACATATTTTATGGTATAGCAGACGTCCAATGCGGTTATGTAGCGGACCCGTTGAACGATGTTGACCAGACGTTTATTTGAGTAGATGTCGATTGTGAATTGGATCATTTGTATAATATAATTGATTGTGATGGGTGTTTTTATTAAGTAATTTACGAGTAATTGATGCTTGGATTACCTCACTTGCATGAGGTGTTTGCTTGTGCTTGTACAGGCTCTAATTTAGCAATGTGGGTGTTTGCTTGAATTTATTGAACATCTTGACAAGACATCTGTAGGTGTTACTTAATTACTCAATGCAAAATAATGCAGATTTAACGTCCTGTTCCTCATGGGCGGGTTATGTCAGGGACTTCACAAGCGGAACATGCCAATTAGAAGCCGTTCTACTGTACCAAAACGCACTAACCAATGCATATCCCGAAGAGAAAATGAGATCGAGAACGGTGCAGTCCGGTAATATAATCAAAGAGGATAGAAATATATAGAAGACTTAGGAAATTATAAGTTTTTGTGTGATTTACGAACATTCCTTGCTCATGACAGTGCCTAAGAGTGTAGAACTCTTATGGCCGTAGCATGGCAGTAGCTCTAAGCGCTTCGTGAATGTTAAATGTATATTTAAGTGGTGTCTTTTTTATAACGTAACGAAATATCGCGAATGATTAACAGCAATAGACATTTTAAAACCACCCCAGGAATGATTGCGCGAAAGAATGAGTCTTATTTTTTATTATATAAATATCATAGCATAAAATGCCCATAAAGCTGAAGCTTATCGTCAAGCTTGTCGTCAGCTACCTGTGTGATTAACATGTCAGTGACGGGAAGAGCAATAGATTTGAACCCTGCATCTACTGATTCGTAGATCCTGAAAGGATATTTAGTCGAACGGGAAGGTTATTCGTAGGTCTCTTACTACTAACACGTGTGTATCCAGTGTTGGAAAGGTGACGGATATAGTAACAACAAACTTCGCTCGTTAATCTTTTCGGTGTAAGATATTTGCTTTTTTAAATGATCGATTGATTGCGAGTCTGGAAACTGCACTAAGGTCTTGTTTCATAGACTACTATACCTTCAGACCTGTCCAAGCACGTATGATAGGTTTAAAACAAATAACAGTCTCGATGTTAATGTTATGTAATAGTTAGTCTACCGATGACAGAAGGTTATCGTTAACTTTATCTGGCTTTAGTATTTTGTCCTTAACCAGTGCTTGTAATAGTTGTATATTTCTGTAGGCTAAAATATATGTCCATATGATAATTACCTGCTTACATATAAACCTACGGCCTTATATTTTTATGGCGCTATAATCTGTTACGTTTATTAGTTTAAGATAAAAGATGAACATAAGTAGCTTCGCTTTGTGCATTGCGCACTACGTGTGGCTATTGTTTAATTAATAATTATTTACATTAACTCTTACTGAAAAAATAGACTAACCGCTAGTAATCAACAACTGAAAAGTGCATCTGGAAACGACTTCAGAAACCAAGTTTTTTCAAGCCAAAACGTTACATTAAGATTGAGCACTTAGGTGTTTTCTTTACATTGGAATCAACTCGTTGATCTCAGACGTGCTCTTTCCTTAGCGTGAAATCAGACTGTGAGTAATAAGATTGTGTGCATTGAGCCTTGACATTTGAGAAATACTAGAGAGAGAGAGAGCGTGAGAGAGAGAGCGAGAGAGATCGAACGAGAGAGAGGGAGAGAGAGAGCAAGAGAGAGAGAGCGAGCGAGAGAGAGAGCGAGTGAGAGAGAGAGAGAGAGAGAGGGAGAGAGAGAGAGAGAGAGAGAGAGAGAAAAGAGATTATGGCTCCTGTATACATATATGTTTCTAGTAGCCGTATACCCCACGTGATGTCACCGATTTGAACAAAACTTTTCTTGGACATTGAAACCTTCTGCTAGCGGCATTAGCAATATTTCGATTGTAATGTTTAAACCTTAAACTGTCTTTTTACAATCAATGTGTGGATATTTAAACCTCCCGCTCATATTGTTTCCTATCTTTGTATTCCCTGTTCATGTAGTTGCAATGCCTTTCCTATTTTTAATTGTTACTTTGTATTGCCTCTCTGTACCTTTGTTCTTACTGCTTTTTACCTTTCTACTCTTATTTATGTTGCTTGTTTTCTTCTCTTTGTCTAGGCTGCCTTTGTTATTCCGTAGCCAAGATCGATGTACAATTTTCAAGCAAATTTAACAAAAATGTATTGATCAGTGTAAAATATAGTCTATGTTATGTGATATGCAATCAGTGAGTGCCGTATTACATGTCAGGACGTCATAATACATGTCATAGCGTCATATTACATGTCATATTAAATGTCATAGCGTCATATTACATGTCATATTACATGTCATATTACATGTCATAGCGTCATATTACATGTGATTTTACATGCCATAGCGTCATATTAAATGCCATATAGCGCCATATTAATTGTCTTAGAGTCATATTACATGTCATAGCGTCATATTGCGTGTCCTATTACATGCTATACTACTTGTATTACATATCATAGCGTCACATTACATGTCATATTCATACCACACTACGTGTCATATTACATGCCATACTATTTATCATATTACCTGTCATAGCGTAATATTACATGTCATATTGCATGTCATATTACATGTCATAGGGTCATACTACATGCCATACTACTTGTCATATTACATATCATATTACATGTCTTACTATTTGTCATATTGCATGTCATAGCGTCCTTTCTAATCTCGATAGAGTTATCGTGGAAACCATAGTCCAGAAAATAATTTCTCAAGCACTGATTATTCCCATTTTTATAGATGAAGAGGTTTATAATACTTGTTGAACATAGGAGAGAATATAATATTAGAGAAATGGATGTGAGAAGAATAGGAAGCCGCTAAATTACTGTCTATTATCTAGGGGCTCTTCCGTAGAATAGAAAGCAGGTTTCAAGATAAAGTCCGAGAGAATGGAAGAAATTGAAACTAAAATATCAACTTCTAGTAAATAAACTCTTAACGAAGCCGTTGCTGTTGTAACTCTGGAAATGTAATAGCAGCTTTTCTGTCGAGTCGAAGATCATGTGTGTGATGCTAGACACGTTATTTAGAGACTTGAGTTTTTTACTGCACTGTCTGGAATATTTTCCATTTATTCCACGCGTGTTTGTAAAAATAGAATATAACAAAGTCATTAGTCGGACGCTTCTTTGCCATTTACAGATTCGATTTTAACCAGACTATCTCCGACAGGCCCCTTTCTTACGGAAATTAGTGGATGTTTGATCAAACTCCGTCCATCCGTAAGTTTGCGGTCAGCGATAATTCATCAATCAATCAATTAAGGTGTCAACTTTTTATTTGCTCATTTACTAATGAAAAGGATGGCTAAATATTGTTATAATATTAAGTATTATTTGACACTGATTTCCTAGGGCCTTCTGAATATTATTGAACGGACCATCAATTTTTATGAGCAAAAAATGTCAATTATTCGTATATAGATCTGTATTCATCATCTGCCCTGAACCCATGTTTAACTAGGGTCGAGATACGATTAAATCTCCATTCCTCTCGTCCCTCATCATATCATCAGTCAATCTCCTATTTTTCATAGCGCTCTAATTCGTTTAAGAAAATGTTGTAGAACTTTCTGGAGCTTAGGCGTACACCAACCGAATATACTTTCTGACGTTGGTTTAGATGTTTGAGTCGTACTGCTTTTTCTTCTTTTACCAAACGAGTAGTCCACGGCCGGTCTATTCTTCAGCAATCAGGATATAACACGGGTAATTCATGGTTTACCAGACGAGGAAATTGAAGGCAGAGTTAGCGGAAAGAAGGTTAGAGGAAGACCGAGATCTGCGATGCTGGATAATTAGAAAACCTATGTATATGTTGATATAAAGAAAAAGGTAGAGGTTAGAAATATGCGAAGGAGTTATATACCATAGACCACCTGCCAATAAGCAGTACTCTGAGAGAGAGAGAGAGAGAGAGAGAGAGAGAGAGAGAGAGAGAGAAAGAGAGAGATTGAGAGAGAGAGAGAGAGGAGGGTGGGGCGAAGAGAACGAGAGAGCGAGTATAAATTTATTAAAATCTTTTAATGGCTGATCAGTAGATGGACAAATAGCCTTTCTCTTACAGTCAATCCAGGTTTTCACAATATAGCAAAATGTTACATTAGAGTTTATCAGTGGTGATATTGTCATATTGGCCCAGCTTTGAAAGCTTACGGGCAAGTCCACCCGAAGCGGCGTACGTCTTGCGTATGCCCATAAAACCGTTTTCATTTCTTGTGAATTCTCATCTTCTACTAAAACTGAAAAGCAAAAAGCTAATGTTAACGTCAGTTTCCTCACTCGAAAGCTATGTAAGTGACGAGCGAGCCCTGGATTTGAACCCCGCACATACTGATGCGCGGTCGAATATCTTACCGACATCGCCACTGGCTCCAGTACTGCACTAATAGCTTCTAAGAAGTTAGTAGTGTGAGCACTATATAAAGAATTACAATAATAATTTAATTGATTGATTGATTGATTGATTGATTGATCAGTTGGTTGACTGCAACCAAGTTTCATCGCAAGATGGTGACACTTGCTAATACTGATTTGTTGTGATAATGGATGAATTAAAGTCAGACGGGATCTATTTACTCACTATAAATCAATCCTTCTTGCTTTGCTTGTGATGGATAGCTTGATATTTGTCTGTAGCGTGACATCATTACACTACAGCCTGTGACTAATTCTGTATCTTTAACGTCTGTTTTTCGTTGTCTGCTGATCTAAAGGAACTGGATGGTTTGGTGTTATCCTGATAAACGAATTGGCATGAAAATTTGAGCAATATAACTTAGGGTGCCTTAAAGTGTTTTGGCTCTAACTTTGAAAAGGGAACTGACAACTAGATTAGAAATCAAGTCCTTAATCTTGATAAAGGTGGTAAAGTAAGGTTAACGTCAGTTTCCTCACTCGAAATCGATGTCAGTTACGGGCGAGCCCTGGATTTAAACCCCGCACATACTGATCCGCTGTCGAGAAGCTTACCGACGCCGTCACTCTGGCTCCAGCCTGTTATATAATTGATATAATAGTGATTTGTAGATCTCTAGGCTCTTCATTGAGCGAGATAGTGAGCTGTGTAGATCACTGCGCATTGAGAAACAAATCTGGTGCTATCTTGATATGGTATCTTGATATCTTTTCTCTTGTGGTGTCTGTGTACGCAGTCGTCATCGTGTGGTGCTTTGGCGCCTGTTTATGTAGAGTCTGCAAGAGACGTCCCTGACATTGCCTTATGGCGAGGAACCGGACGTTAAATTCTTATTGATTGATTGATTGACTGATTGATTGATTGAGGAAATATACTGATTGAGAGCGCTGAATAGATCTCTATCAGGCTTCTTTTCATTAGTGGGGCGATCTTTTGCTTTAATAGTTCGTAGAATTTTTTTAGGATGAATTTAATCTGAACAAATAGATTCTGTGAATCTATTTGTCTATGAATCTATTTGATTCTATGAATCTGATTAATGAGTCTGAACAAATGGCTATGATTAAAGATCAATAATCATACTGTCTAATAATATAATTGTCCTTTATGCCATCCTTGTAATATTATTTTCATACAATTGAATAGTTGATTGTTGTTGTAGCACCACAGGTTTAAGTAACATAGTTGCAATATTGTTTATTTGTTGGCTACACTATTCTACCTTGACTTCTGTACCAGACGTCTTGGATTCAGTCTACGTGGTATTTCTCTTTTGTGCTCTACCGTTGGGCTGCTTTTATGTGTTCATAGAGACGCGCCTTTGAACGTCATTGTTCATTTTATGACTGCTGTCGCCTTCGCTGTGCTGAAGGCCAGGAATCAGCTTGAGACTGAATGGTGAAATATGAATAAATATCTTCATTTAGATCGGGTATCATATCGTGGGCCGTATTCAATGAACTTATTTGTATTTTTATTAATTAATTTATATTTTAGTAGGTGGACCAAGGGAGATACCTATGCTAAATCTCCTATGAAAGGCTGTAGAGCCAATGTTATCGTCAGTTTCATCTCTCGAAAACGATATCAGAGACGGGCGAGCCCAGGATTTGAACCCACAGATACTGATCAGCTGTTGGATATCTTATCGACATCGCCGCTGGCTCCAGCCAGTGACGTTAAGTTCTAGATCTTCGCTTCGTTGTACAATGCTAGCTTGTAATTTCTTTCTGCTCCCATTATGTTTTTCCATTGTTTTAAACAACTGGATTGGCATGTAATCTTTTTGACGAAGTTGTCGGAATTTCTGGTTTAATTTACATTTTTGCAAATATGGCATGACTTTAATTTAAGAGACACGATGTAAAATAATAATACAGGTAGGTCATAATTTTGATCTATCTAGAGTAAGTTCATAAAAATATAAAATGGAGCCTATCGACTATCAATCGCACGTGTTCGTAAGAGGCGACTAGCGCAGATTTGACACTAAACATATGGATAGCTGCAGAGCAATGACATCTCTAAAGGTGGACTTGCAGACCAGTTTGACAGTCCAATTTCAGACTCTGCGACCTAATTGTGAAGTGCTGTATTTTGTGAGACTTTTCTATCTCTATTGTGTGAAATGATTGAATCATTTAAATTAAATAAATTGAAAATTAAATAATAAATCGTTAACATCATTCATTATCTTTTTTCATTACCCTACATGTCTTTCTTTCACCCTACTGTATAGTACCACTGCGAATTTATACACTGAGCGATGCTTTAGAATGAAACACAGACTTTCTAACTGATGCTGTAGAAATGCCTTTAGAGGTTCGTGTAAGTTTAGTGACAGACTTCGCTTGCTATTTGAGGTCCATATTCTCTTAAGTTCGAGAGGAATATTTCTATGGATTCTTCATCGAAGTCATCCGGTGAAGGCCCGCTGCGATGATTCCAGTCAACTGATAGCTGTTCTGTGCATTCTGCTGTTAACAACGTCATGCTTACACTGTCTGTATTAGCATATTGTTTCTGTATTTAGCCGTCTTAACCGTCTGCATTAGAATATTGTTTCTAAATTTAGTGATTAACTTCTAGTGACTTGCAGTAGGAGAGCATCGGTCTCTTAGCTTGAAGGGTATGAGAGAGTCTGAGCGTTGAATCACATCCGTAGCTTCTCGAATGCCATTAACTCAATGCTTCTGTGAGGAACGAAACAGGCAGACTATTGTTTCCTGTAGGTTAAGATACGTTCTTAATGGATGTGATTTGCAAAAGACAATTGTGTCGGAAGACGAATGGATGTGAATTTTAAAAATGAGAATCATAAACTAATGTAGATTATATGATCTTATAGCACATTCATATGAAGCTGTTTTACTGTATTTTCATTGTGTTTTTATTCTTTTTTTAAATCTAAACTGAACCGATTTGTATGTGTATGTATTCTGATTTTGTTTTTGCTTTTTCTTAAATAATACGGTCATATACATTAGCTACTAAACACTTGAGAAAAATATGCGCGTACAATCGTACATGCTGATTTGTAGTTCAGAAGCTATAGTCCAATGATCTGCACTCAGGAAGTAACCGAAATACATTGATTAGGGATTAAGGTGATTTCCATAAAGCCGGTTTGATGTAAATTATCTTGGTGAGAAAGTGGAAGAGATATTGCTGTGCTTGATTGTCTGCCAGAAATATCCCTATAATAAAAGTCTTATTCAACGCTATTTACGTTGTAGTTAGACTTAATAGTTATTTAATTAATTTCAGCCATTATTCCTATCTCAAGGAGGTCTTAAATTATTTTAATCGAGACTAGACTTCTTACAATTGTTTATGTCATCTCCATCCTACTGTGCTTACTCCGTTGTATTATTGAAACAGTAACTGAATCATTTGAGACAGTTAACTTTATATTAAGCTGTTCTTTAGGCCGATGTTACAGCGTGAATGAAGCTGTTCGTGAGCAGGTGTTAAAATTGTTCATAAATCAGCTATTAAAGCAGTTATTGAAGCATTAAATAACTGCTTCAATACTGCTTCAATGACTGCCTCAAAAACTGCTTCAATAACTGCCTTAAAAACTGCTTCAATTATTGTCTTAAGAACTGCTTCAATTACTGCCTCAAAACTGCTTCAAAAACTGTCTCAATGACTGCCTTAATTAAGAACTGCTTCTGTAACTGCCTCAAAACTGTTTCAATAACGGCCTCAAGAACTGCTTCAATTACTGTCTCAAGAACTTCTTCAATAACTGCCTCAAAACGTGCTTCAAGTTATTGAAACAATTAGAGAAGCTGATTTCGAAGCAATTTTAAAGGCAGTTACTGTGACAAAAGTTGAAGTAGATATTGGTTCAGTGGTAGAAGCTTTTACCTATTAACTGAATCAACGACCGAAACAGCTACTAGCAGTTTTGAAGCTGTCCAGTGAAGCATTTATTTTGGCTTCGGTAATTGTTCTTACTAGTTAGGCTAGTTAAGACAGTTACCACAATCTCATTTATAGACTGATTTCTCTGATTATGTTATTCATTCATAAGCGGAACTACTGGCAGGGCCTAGTAGTATGCCCCTTGACTACCAACATTTCTTATTGTGCGCTATTAATTAACTTATTTCCTATTACTTATGAATTCCTAATGATTACTAATATGGAATATCATTTTATTAATATCATGAAATGTTATATTTAATAATATATGGGATGTGATATTTTCAGATCACTTGTAATCGTCGACATGTAAAGTCGTTTGACAGAAGTTACAGTCGAGGCGAAATCTAAGTGTCTATGATCTAACCAGCATGAGCTCCAGTGATAGGGAGCTGTAGAAAGAGAAGCAGAGAGAGAGAGAGAGAGAGAGGGAGAGCAGTATGACATCGGGAGGGGGTAGTTCGCTGATTGGACGGGTTAAGGGTCCACCCTGCAAGGTCTGCGGGGATGAGGCCTCGGGATTTCACTATGGTGTCGACTCCTGCGAAGGATGCAAGGTTCGTTATCCATTGTATTTGTGTACAATGATCTTAATTGATCATTGTACACAAATGATCTTGATTGATCTGCTGTTTTACTTGATCGATTTAAATTATTTTTTATGTTTTAGCTCTTGAGAATTTGATGGAAGTAAAATAGTACTGAGAAGTTGAAGTAAAAATAAACTATTGAGTCAGAGTTAATCTGTTAATTAACTTGTTTAATTATCCTTAATTATTCATTATTAATGTTCATTTTCACTAAAAATTAACCATGAGTTAATTTTTATTGAAAAGTGAAAGTCAGAATGTGCTATAGTGGTTATAGAGCTATTTTTATTGATAAAGGAAAGGTAAAGGTGTGCTATATAGATGTTATAAATCAGTTAATTTGTTTAATTAAAAAGTGAAAGTAAAGGTGTTTATATTGATTATATATGTAAATTTTTATAATTTCTTACTGAAAAAGCGAAAGCAAAGCTGTGCTATTGGTTACAAATCAACTAATTGTTTAATTGAAAGGAAATTATAATTTAATTTTCTATTTTCTCATGTTGAATATGACGTACAGTATATTTTAGGACGGATCTACGTAAATTCAATGCGATATAGCGGAGTGGTTTCGTTGATCTTCAGTTTTCTACGTTGCTTGCTCTCAAGCATTGCAAGGATTTCTGAGAACATATGAATTCCCAGAAAGGATTTCTTCGGAACCGGTTTTTTGCGAAATATAGTAGCACATTTTTGCCAGAAAAGTCGTACCAAACTGCGTTGTCTGCTGCTAAATGGCTCAACTTAACGACTAGCTCAGATTAGGCGGCTATGCGCCGACGTAATATGAATTGCAGAAAAGTTTTACAGTGAAGGATAATTCTCAACTAAATTTAAAATTAAGTACTCTTGACGTCATTTTCATTTTCTAATCGAGGTTCTCCTGACGCATTCATTAAATTATCTTTCAACGATTTCTGCAATTTCGTGAGATTTACATCGATCCATATCTAGGAACCGGATGTCAAATTATTGATTGATTGATTTATTGACCCAAGCTAATATTTGTGTTGCTAAATGAATCTTTGTAAAAAATATATGAATATTAAGATCTAGAAATCTGATTCTCTTCGATACCTTTCCAGTTCAAACTTCAAAATCTAAATCTATTAATACAAAATAAACTGCTACGTTTTCATTTGATAGCTAAAATTAAATTATAAATGTAATACTAAAACCTTATTTTATTTCTAAAACAATCTTATCTATTTTTTATCTTTATTATTCTTATCTAAAATAAAATAAATTAACTATTAATCAGAAACACATTATGGGTAAAACAGTCGATAAATAGAAATAAACTATTTATGCTTAATGATCATTTTTACTTTTTTGATGTAATGTTTTGAAAATTTTCTATTAAACCAATAAATTATGGACTATTTTCAATAGTCCGTGATTTTACAGTTAACAGTAAATTTTAAACAATTTCGGAGGATGCACAGAATTATCCTGGGAATAGTTTCTACTACTTTTGAGAAAATCGTTTCATTTTGTTTCTGAAATATTGAAAAATAATTTCCTTTCTACTTTTGTCAGGAAACTCTTTAAAGGCGGCCGCCTATTTCAACCTATTGTGGCTTGTACCGTAGCATTCGGCTACGCTTGTCTAAAGTTACGTTTTTGTGTATCAGTTTCTAGACTTGCAATATGGCCATTAATAAGTAATTAAAATAAAATGTATTTATTATGTTATTATATATATATTTTTTAAATGATTACAAATTAGTTTATAATTAGCTAGCAATTAATTGGTAGTTATTATATTCATTAGTCATTAAATATAATTAAACATAATAAATTTGTTTTCTGAATCAATTATTAATTAATTATTGCTTAATTAGTTATTCATTCAACTAATTTGTGTTCTTTCTGAAATATGATCGTTGATTAAAATAAATATAGTTGATTAAGCTGTTGATAAAAATAATAAATTTATTAAGCGATTTAAAAAAAATTAAAATTATGATGACGCTTCTCGTTGTTGTTGTCTCGTGCATTAAGTCTTTCGATTTAATCGTAAACAGTTTCCGTGTTTTTTGTTCTCTATACGAAGTAACTATGTGAAAATAATTTTTCGTGCGCTGGTTAAAGCTTTGACTAAAGTAGATCCTTTATTTATTAAATCGCATCTAACTGTCAAATGTGTCAAATTTTTCGAAAAGACCAAATGTTTTATGATCGAAACCTATTTTCAAAAGATGACAATACCGCTCTTTGTTGTGCTCCGGCTTGGAAACGTTTTGTAATATGTTATTCCATTTTAAGTTTCAAAATTTAGTTTCAGTAAATCTTGCCCATATAGAACGCTGGATTATTGTGAAAGACTCGACGATCGATGATTTGCGTTGAGATAACCTAATCCCCATTTACATGAATAACTCAACAAAAAGTTCAACCAGTAATTTGCTTGTCAGATTGCGCGACTGTAACATTTGTCATGCACAAAGAAAGAGAGACTGTGTGCTTGTTGCCAACATCCGACTGTCTTACTAATATAATATACAGTATACACACAGTCACACACACACACACACACACACACACACACACACACACACACACACACACACACACATATATATATATATAATTATAAATATAATATACATATATATATTAGGCCTATGTATACAATTATATATATATATATATATATATATATATATATATATATATATATATATATTATAGATACTGTATGTATATACGTATATTATATCAAATTATATATACGTAGTATATATATATATATATATATATATATATATATATATATATATATATATATATATATATATATATACATATATATATATATATATATATATATATATATATATAGGGTGTCCAGATAGGTCGTGAACGATTTTGAATGCAAAAAATTATATGTTATGCACAATACAATGTGGAAAGTTTGATACTGGCATATAGGCTGTTCAATTGTAAATAACAGGGAAAATACTGTAGGTTTGTAACTTACGTTTCAAAGTGTTGACGTCATTTGCCGTGACGTCATCAAAATGTGCGTAAACAGAAAACTGCCGCAACAGTGCAGTAAATAAACGGCGTATCACTGATTAGGCAATGGCAACAGTAAACGAAGCGCAAATTAGAGCACAAGCTATTACACTATTGGAAGAAAAGTATAGTTATGGCGTTATAGCAAAAAAACTAGGTCGTAGTAAAGCGTGGATTAGCAAGTGGGCCAACCGCTACAAGCAGAATCCAAACGAAACGCTGCAGAGTCGTTATCAAGGCGGTCGAAAGGCTGTGCTGACTGCTGCCGCTCAAAAACTGATTAGGCAGTCTAAATATGTGCGTGGACAGAGTCTGCGAAAGTTAGCACGTCGATTGAAAGACAAACGCTTTGCTGGATGCAAAGAGACAATAAGACAGTATATGCGAACGACGCTGAAATGGAAATGCTTTAAACGACAAAAGGTCCCAAAGTTAAGTAGTGCTTATAAAGTCCGCCGAGTCAACTTTGCGAAGAAGTTTAAAGATATTGACTGGTCGCGTGTCATGTTCACTGATGAATCACCTTTCAAACTTTACTACGTACCTAACAATAAGCACGATGTAGTATGGGGATCACAAGAAACTTCTGTTCCGTGCGCGCCACAGGTGAAGTTCAGCCCGTCAGTTCTGGTGTGGGGTGGTATTACAGCTCGCGGATTAACAAAACTTCATATCATCCCAAATAAAACTTCAGTTCATTCGACTTATTACATCAATGAGATACTGGAGAAAGAGGTCAAACCAGCATTCCAGCGAACAGTTGTATGTACGAATTTAACAGCTACAAAGCTGTTTCGTAATAACGGCGAAGGATGGTTTCAACAAGACGGTGCACGTGCACACACATCAAGAGCGTCAGTCGAGTGGTTGAACACAAACATTAATGGATATATCTCACCAGAGGACTGGCCACCTAATTCTCCGGATTTGTCACCGATAGAAAATGTTTGGAGTATTATGGCGGCAACGGTTTATGCCGATCCTGAACCGCAGACATTGAACAGCTTGAAACGCCGGAGTCGAAAGGCGTGGAAATCGATACCTCTGAAAACTCTGACAAATCTAATTGGCTCGATGCATGATCGACTTGACGCTGTACTGAAGAATAAAGGAGACATTATTAAATACTAAATGACAATTTTTATAAATTTGTTACTAGTGGATTAAAAATGGCAGTCATTCAAAATCGTTCACGATCTATCTGGACACCCTATATATATATATATATATATATAGTAGTAATAAACTCTGATTAATATCTAGCAGGCCTCTCGAATCTTTCTCCTGAAAAATTGTATTTTACTGAATTAGTATTTTACTCCACCCAGCTTCTACCCTAACCTTCACTTTGATCATTTTTATTATCCAATTGCGTGTGCTAGTCTTTCTGCTATACAATATCTGAGCTGTGAATTTTATCTCTAGGTGAATATGATGAATTCAAGGCGTCGTTTCATCATTATAGCATTGATGTCAGATTGCGCTGAATTAACTTTTCTCTTCAACGATCTGCCGAGAATCATTTGTTAACGTCTCAGTTCAACTTTCAACTGACACATAAAGATATTTTACGGCAAGCTCTTCGTTTCGTTTTATCTGCGTGAATACCGGAGTAGTGAAAAAGTGGATTAGGTTAACTGATAACAATTGACAAGCGCTATTTTTCCAATGGAGGTGAGAGATTAAGAATAGTGGGCCATAATAGAGAAAAAACGAGATACGGAGAAAGAGAAAAGGAAGGGATAGTGGATCAGTGGCAAAGTAGAGGGGAGAGAGATAGAGATAGCGAGCGAGAGAGAGAGAGATGATGATGACGATGATGAAATGGAAATATTTCAGATTTTCTCTCTTCCGTGCATTGCCATGTGGCAGGTTCAAGGTACATATTCATACTCAAAGTCTGCTCTCTCGCTACATAAGAGCACTCCTTAGATCAACAAGTTAATCCCTTCACAAAATCTATACCTTATCCATACCTTATGTAGCCTATAGCTAGGGAAAAGTATGGCTTCTGAGGTGGTTTCTCGTTTCCTTCCTCAGTTAGATGGATTAATTACCATTTAATCCGGGGGAAAATATTTCATGGTGAGGTAGGTCCCCTCTTGCCATTCTCAGCTCCTGCCTTAGTCGCCTCTTAGGTACACGCAGGCAGCCGATTGTTTGCGGTTGTCCTAGTCTGCAGTGGTCTAACCTCCCCGAGCACAACGCGGGGGACTGTAGGAAGTCTAAAAGAAAGAGGAGTGATATGTGCTGATAGTACTGAACCTACATGAATCTTTCAAATAAACTCAACCACCTTTCTAAATGCTTTGAAATTCTCCCTGTATTAAATCTCTGGGTCATAACAGCACTAGATTAACATTCATTACTACTGCATTGTCATCATAAGCATCATCTTTCCTTGCCTTCAATCGCAGTTTAACTCTGGTCGTGATACAAGTTGAAAGCGTTTCCATTTGTTTTTAGAAAACTATGTAGCTATTTCCGAAGCCTATGCGCTCACCAACCGAATACCCGGTCTGACGTTGTTTTGGATCTTGGTGCCTTGTCGCCTTTTACAACACATGCAGTTCACGGTTGGTCTGTTACATTGATTTTTACGTTTATGCTGGCAGGGCTTCTTCAGACGCTGTATAACTCAAGGCATGACGCACCACTGCGCCGCTAACGAGGCCTGTGAGATCACGCCTTTCAGTAGAAACAGTTGCCAGTTCTGTCGTCTCAAGAAATGCTTCCAAGTCGGCATGTCTCGAGAAGGTAAGACGTGCCTAGTTTTTCCAAACAATAGGGCTGAAGTAGTTGTATTATCTGTCCGACTTGTGTGATCACTAGATGTATTGTCTGTCCGATAAGTGATCACTAGATGTATTATCTGTCCGACAAGTGATCACTAGATGTATTATCTGTCCGGCAAGTGAGCACTAGATGTATTGTCTGTCCGACAAGTGAGCACTAGATGTATTGTCTGTCCGACAAGTGAGCACTAGATGTATTGTCTGTCCGACAAGTGAGCACTAGATGTATTGTCTGTCCGACAAGTGAGCACTAGATGTATTGTCTGTCCGACAAGTGAGCACTAGATGTATTGTCTGTCGGACAAGTGAGCACTGGATGCATTATATATCCGACAAGTGAGCACTAGATGTATTGTCTGTCCGACAAGTGAGCACTAGATGCATTATATATCCGACAAGTGATCACTAGATATATTGTCTGTCCGACAAGTGAGCACTAGAGGTATTATATATCCGACAAGTGATCACTAGATGTATTGTCTGTCCGACAAGTGAGCAGTAGATGTATTGTCTGTCCGACAAGTGAGCACTAGATGTATTGTCTGTCGGACAAGTGAGCACTGGATGCATTATATATCCGACAAGTGATCACTAGATGTGTTGTCTGTCCGACAAGTGAGCACTAGATGCATTATATATCCGACAAGTGATCACTAGATATATTGTCTGTCCGACAAGTGAGCACTAGAGGTATTGTCTGTCCGACAAGTGATCACTAGATGTATTGTCTGTCCGACAAGTGATCACTAGATTTATTGTCTGTCCGACAAGTGAGCACTAGATGTATTGTCTGTCCGACAAGTGATCACTAGATGCATTGTCTGTCCGACAAGTGATCACTAGATTTATTGTCTGTCCGACAAGTGAGCACTAGATGTATTGTCTGTCCGATAAGTGAGCACTAGATGCTTGGTTCTAATCCAGCACTCGCTGCTTCACTTTGCTGACTTTTGACAGTAGCTGACGTTAAACAAGGCTTGCTTTGGATTTTAAACATTGTTACTATTATTATTCATTTTCACACGCATATTTATTTTTTAATCATAAGCCTATCTCAATTGTCATTTACAATAAGCTGTTTGAGTGCATGAACGTAAGTAACGGCCCACAAGTGGCACTTACATATTCCGATTAAAAAATTACTAACACAATTATTAGTTATGTTCAATAAAATCCTTAATAGTGGTAAATCCTAATTATGTGCCCGGATGAATTTAGCGGATTGTGTAGTAAAATTATTAAGACAATCAACAATATACTCGCATCAATACATATATGCACCGCACAATGACAATTAAACGCAGTTGTCACAAATATCTCAATTGTCATTCACAGTAAGCAATTAGAGCGCATGAACGGAAATATAGACCCACAAGTGGCACTTACATGTTTCTAACTTTAAAATGAATACAATTTTGTTAATGCATGTTGATCTGTGAACAGAACATGTTTATTTATATGCTTGTTTAATTGACGATTGTTTCCTAACGATTCTCATTTCTGGTTGGCTTGTTAATTGATATGGCATGTGTTTGACTGTGAATGAATTAGCTTTATTGTTTATTTTAGAATTTGTAGTAAGTTTGTTTTGTTTGAAAGATTAAATTATTAAATCTGCGAAGTCACTATTATGGCATGTTGATTGGATAATGATTAATCTTATTTATAATATCTGCATAGGCTACAGAAGGTATGGATAAGGCATAGACTTTGTGAAGGGATTAACTTGTTGATCTAAGGAGTGCTCTTATGGAGCGAGAAAGCAGACTTTGAGTAGGAATATGTACCTTGAACCTGCCACTTGGCAGTGAAGAGAAAGAGAGAGAGAGAGAGAGAGAGAGTGAGATAATGTCTGCCTTACAAAGTCTGCCACTATTTAAAATCAGAGATGATATAGAAATAAGTTTACACAAACACGAGTCTGTTGAATTATTCAAATTACGCTTTACAAACGTGTAACTTGTTTGGCCAGTGATTTTGATAAATGAAAAATATAACAGACGACCTTTTCTCTTTGAGAAATGACATCGTATTATGCGCGAGAACTGGCGGAATCACCCATTTTTCACTATATTTATTTGGATTCTTTGTTTAATATTTCTTGAAAATATTTTTATATAGTGAAGTCGTTGTAGGTCTGCTGAATATTTGAACTGTACTTCAACGGCTTTCTGTACCCGCCCAGAGACTCTCTGATGTGCCGCTGTTCTATTGTTTTAAAGGCGTGAATTATATCACCACGATCATTGTATAATTTTCACGTTATTTAATATTTTCCTATTTTCTACTGTGAAAATCATTAGATGTGTTTCCATCAGATCGAGTTTTGTGTAGTGGTGCGATTTTATAGAAACTCTGTCCGTGCAGTGGTACCACCCAGTACAAAAATACTTCGAGTTATTCTTCGATAAATGAGAAACCTTTCTATGACATTGAATGCAAATCGGTTTTGGACGCAGCACTGTCTAGTCCATGATTAACGATCAGTTGTGTCTCCAATTATTGTGTATCAGCATTTTATAGTGCTCAGTTTTGAGGGCACGTATGAGGGAGTTTCTATATGTTGTGTCCTTTCAGAACACTTTTGTTATTTACTCTTGGAAGCGATTTGTTATGATCAGCTTTTACATGTTATTCACAACTCGTTGTAAAGTTGACTGCTTTCTCTTGAAGCATGTCTAACTGCATTCTCTAGCATTAGATCTGAAGCATAACTGCGTTCTCTTGCAGCATATCTTAAGTTTATCTGCGTTCTCTTGTAGTAGGTCTGAAGCATAACTGCGTCCTCTTGCATTGGGTCTGAAGCATAACAGCGTTCAATTGCAGTGGATCTGAATTATAACTGCTTTCTCTTGCAGTATGCCTAAAGTATAACTGCGGTCTGTTGCAGTATATTTGAAGCGTAACTGTGTTCTCATGCATAACTGCGTTCTCATGCATAACTGCGTTCTCTTGCAGTAGGTATAAAGCACAACTGCGTTCTCTTTGCAGTAGGTATAAAGCATAACTGCGTTCTCTTGCAGTAGGTATAAAGCACAACTGCGTTCTCTTTCATAACTGAGTTCTCTTGCAGTATGTATAAAGCATAACTAAGTTCTCTTACAATAGTCCTGAAGCAGAAATCTTCGCCTTGATGTTGTTATTGAGAATAGAAGCAGAAGTGAAATCTTAGTTAGTTTTTTACATTTAGTATCGTTTATTTGTTCATCACAGCACAGATTATACAAACAATAAGAACGTGTATGTAGTTAGATAAACAAATAACAATACGAAAGAGGCTACCATAAAAGAGCCATAGCTCTGTTCGGTAATACCATAATTAGCAGCTATAGCAGAGAATTAAGAAACTAAGAATTAGAAACTAAGTCTGAAATACAAAAATTTCTATTACATTACTAATTACAGTAAAACCATTGGTATCCATACAATTGAACATTTTCAAATTATGAAATGAATTAATTTTCGAGTTAGTTAAATTGTGTTGTTTGAGTATTTATGTCTGAGTAATTTTTGTTTCTTAGTTATTCTCTTATAATTTCGTATTTTCATTAACACTCATATTCGCTCTGCTGTCTTTTACTTTTACTTTTTCTTTACTCTTTCTCATAATTTTAATATTCTCGACTATATTGTTTGATGACTGATCTTGGAATTGTTTTAGTGGCTTCTCAATTCTAAATCGCACATTTGATGGCTAGGCTAAATCAGCATTTCACCCCTGATTCATTTTTGAATGTCTCAGTAGCGTAGGGGTAACGTCATGAAGTTTTAAATGACATATCATGAGGTGAATTGAACCCTCGTGGGTTAGTATCCCAGCCGCGCTGATCTGAGAATAAAATCTCGGACAATCACTGGACTGGTTACACGGAAAATGGACTAAATTGCCTAATGATTTAAACGTGTGGTGTTAAAAAGTGATAGATATCAACATAATTGATTATTTCACTATAATGCGTGTTTGCTTTTTTCATCCACCTCGATGGATGAGAATTCGTACTAGCTACTTGGACGTTTATATATTACCACACGGTCGATCAGCTGTTTTGAACCATGCTGAAGGTCTCCAGAGCTCGTAATTTATCAGTGACGAAGTTAATTAAAAGTAGAATATATTGCTGCGACGGGTCTAGAAACTCTGCCAATTGATAACTCTCAGTTTGAGACAGCTGTGGACGAGACTGAAGAATGCAACGAGAAACTATCGCAGACTCTCATGTGACCACGTAGCGCAGTTTCTTCGTGTTGTTAGCGTATTAATTCTATATGTAACGAACGTGCAACAGAAGTTTTCCTGGCAGCTTAAAGGCACTGGCACACTTGATCCCGAACAATTCCTCTATGAGTTTATGTCTACTGAATGCCGCTAGTGTTTTTCTAGAGTAGACAAGTGCTTATACTGGAGAAGTCATTGACAAACCACTTCCGTTCCCTTGTTCTCGAGCTGAATGTATCCTAAACATATTTGTGAAAGTGCAGTCATTTATATATATATATATATATATATATATATATATATATATATATATATATATACCGATAGTTATTGAGCGATTTTGCGAAATAGTAACGTTCGTCTTTAAAGCATTATCATTTAGCAGGTTACGAGAGAGAGAGAGAGAAAGAGAGAGAGAGAGAGAGGGGGGGAGAGATAGTTGGAGTGTATTGTTCGACTCTCCCGGTCAGTTATTCATCCACTCTTTTCAGTCTTCCACCATTCACTCAACTCTTCTGTCTTGTCCTACCTGCCTATGACTAATTCTCGCTTTCCTGGCTTCCCATTACGCCTCATTACGTCGCAGTCATTATTATTCTCATCATTAATTTCCGTTCTGCTGAGCGAATTGAACTGCGACGATTTTTACAGATTTTCTAGAAATTGTGATTTTATTGGCACGACCCATTTTTCGTTCTCGTATTGCTTTATTATGTAGAAGCGTGACCGCGCAGCATTGCCTCTTTCAGAAGTAGATTTACAGTTTTCAAAATCAGTTGTTAAACTGATGTTTTGGGACAAGCTATGATGTGTCCAGGGCACTGCAAATTAAATGTACCACATACTGCTTGTGTCGTTAAAGCGACTAATCGTTAGCTGAAGAAAGCATTCTTGACTAATTAGATGAAGCAGTACTTAACAAGATAATGAATGGAATAAAATATGGCTTCTGACGGGATTTTCAACCACTTCGGAATCATATGCAGAACATTAGAGAAGACTTGAGAGATAGATGAAATAAATTGACTTCAGTTTCACTTCACCCTTTAAGGGATCTTAATGACGATGAACCCGAATACGAATCGAGCTCCATTAGTTTCGTAGTCAAGCATTTAAACTGCTGAGCTACTTCTTCTGCTGTTTTCGATGTCTATTGCGCTTCATTTCTTTACAAAACGTTTACAGTATACTTATATATGTATTGTGTAATGCATTAATGCATTGATTGACATGATTGTGAGGAGCATTTAATTTAGTACCTTAGACATGTCATTCGATGTAGAACTATCGATATGGCTAAATATTATGAAATCTGAATTAATTTTAAGCTGATTACCACATTGCTAGAATTCTTCGCTTGATATCTAAGCATCGCTGCTTTGTCTATATTCTATCCAACAGCTGAGGGCGTCTTCACTTCCATTAGTCAATATTTGACACTCTATATGGGATAAAGACTTATTTAAAATGAGAGACCTAACGTGACTCAGGTTGCTCTGATATATTCCAGTGAGTTCTATAATTCTGATTGGCGGTATCCTCCCACATTACCTGCTTGGACTCAGTCTGCTAGCGGCAGTGCCTGACCTGTCAAGTTGACGCCGAGTTGCCAGGACCTGTGCGTAAGTGTTGCGCAGGGTTGTCGTGGACAACAGGTGTTGTTAGCTATAAACTTTCATACAGCCTCTAAGAGTTTTCTGATAGCTTCGCGGTGAGTGTTGAAGCTATAAGGCAGTTTTCGACATTTTCTGGGCTAGTGATTCAGGAAATATTTGGCATAAGTTACAAATAGCGATTAAAATGGCACGGTGACACTCAAATCTAATGTATGTTATGAAATTTAATTCTTTTTTATTGTATATAGTATCATATCTAGATCATGCATAGTATTTTCAAACGGAACGCATTAAATGCACTGTGATTCAGCCGCTATCTCAAGCTCCCTGTAATACAATTTTTATGAAGCGAATCTTCATTGGGTCGCCTAATTTTTTAAAGTGCTACGCGCAATTCTATAGATTAAAATCTCGTAAGCAGGTTAATTTAGTGACAGTTTAATAAAGTCAGAATACGCATGCTAAATGAGTTCTAGAAAGTATGTCATAACCGTTTAGTTTATAATAATATAACAGCAGGAAAATTGTCCGTATTTGCCTCTGTTTTAAAGCTAGTTATGTAAAATTATAAAGGTATGTAAATGAAAAGAATCTGCCAAGAAATCAGACACTTTGAGATCTAATTTTCACTACTTGCTTAGTCGCCTGTCATGACACGTGCAGTTACGAATGATCTATTCCTTAGTGACAGGGACACACCACAGAAATGCAGAATACGTGTGCTCAATGTGTCACTGAAACTTTTGGACTGAATCGCTGTGTAGCAGTTTTTATTGTGGCTAATATCAATATCCATTTGTTATAATATCTTGAAACTGCTTGAAAGTTATTGAAGTAAAATTACAAGCTATGTGCTGTATGTTGCTTCGAAGAAAATTCTAATATTTAAAGGGAGTCTGTAGCGGCGTAGATTTAAAACACGAGAGATTTTGGTTAAACTCTGATACGTGCTTGGGCAATCTAATCAATTTAATTCTCTAACTATGCCAGCCATTCAGCGCGTATAATTGCATACTTCGATAATATAAAACACGTGGCATATCGATATTTCTGTGTTAATATAATCTATTTGGGTTAATGTGCCATATCGTAGTAGGTGCTGGTATAAGCGTATTTGTTTCGGTCTAAGTTTGTTTGAGTTTTAACGGGTTCCTTTATTTATCGTACTGTACGTGCGCTGGTATCGTTGGGTGTTCTTGCATTACTACGACGTAGTAATGAAGAAATTATGCTGATGGCTTAGCGAGCAGAGTTGAACTGGGTACTCTCTGATATTCTATCCCAGCGTTGACTCTCGTTTAAATCCACTGCTGGGTGCTCGTGGATTTTATATTATCCGGACGAAGAAACCGCCATCTTCCTTTTTGACATTACTTTTCCTTCTTTGGTTTTCCACTTCTGGGCCGCGATTATCGCAATGTTTCCGGGATTTGATGCAGATTCCAATCATAATTTGGCAACTAACGGGTCTGTATATCACGCGGACTCTCCGGTACTAGGGTAACCAATCCGGTATTAGGGTAACCAATCCGGTACTAGGGTAACCAGTCCGGTACTAGGGTAACCAGTCCGGTACTAGGATAACCAATCCGGTATTAGGGTAATCAATCCGGTACTAGGATAACCAATCCGGTGTTAGGATAACCAATCCGGTATTAGGGTAACCAATCCGGTATTAGGGTAACCAATCCGGTATTAGGGTAACCAGTCCGGTACTAGGGCAACCAATCCGGTATTAAGGGAACCAATCTCCTATACAAAGCTCTACTTGTATATGCCTAGGAGCAGTTTGACAATAAACATATTTAATGATTAAACATCCCACTAGGCTACTATATATTTCTACTCTTTGTGATGTTAGCTTTATACTGACACTGTGTACTGGTTTACCTGCTGCACAATTATGATCCGCTGTTTAGATAACTCACTTATCTGATAGTAGACATATCTTAACTTATTATGTGTCAACTTATGCTAACATTTATGTTGTTAGTCTATATTGCCTGATCATACATTAGGTTTAAATACGCCCTGCTAATCTACAAGCTAGCTTATTGTTTTTCTAGTATATGTCGTCCTATGGCACGCTAATCTATGTATGTTTACGTTAAGCTATATGTTATTGTGTGTTAATTGATATATATTTTTCGTACATTATATTATCTTAATTTATATGCTGTGTTGATTTTTATTTTAACATGTAAAGCAACTATTAACTTTTTAAACTTACAATATACTTTTTACACAATAATAATAATGATAAATAGTAAGGGTTTAACGTCCTTTCCTCATATAAGGAAGCCAGGGACACCAATAATTATATTATAATAATAAGTATATTTATAAAGCGGAGCACTATGCAACAGTAGCGCTGAATAGACAGTGAAGGTCAAGTAGCCTGATGGTATAATGCCATAATAGGAGTAGCCGATATGCTTGAATGTGCCTTCGTAGATACTGTCAAGTTTGCTAAATGTCTTAAAACAAGCTAAAATAATAGCTTATTTTGTTACACTGTAAAAGAGTACTATTTATTAAGCTGACTTGTACTATATTGTATATTTTATTGAGGTATAGTGTGTCAGTATTGTTTTATTAACAGTTGCAGTGCAATTAGAACATGATTTAAGTATTGTTGAGGATAGTGAAGGGAATCAAACGATCCATTTCCTCTACTCATTCTACTCTACTCGCTGATTAGTAATATATGAGGCGTGATGCGCAGTTATTACTGCAACATTATTACGTTGTGACTCTTGTTCCAGTTCTCAGTGTAGATCCTTATCAATAACTTTTTGAGACCTCCAGTGAACCCAGGAGGGAGTGGTAACCCCCCCCCCCCCGTCCTGCACGAATATATTTAGGCTTCCTACCACAACGGGTTTCTTCTTGTTAAAGGCTAAAGATTGGTATTAACGTTCATCTCTCGGATGATATCGGTAGCAGAAAAGCCAAGGATTTGAAAGTGTACCTACTGAACCGCTGTTTGAAATGTAACCGACTGCGTATCTAAATCTTTTGTCTAATTCACTACTCCCCACTACTTAAATGGGTTTGCATGTGTGAATGTACGTGTGTATGTACCTGTGTATGTACCTGTTAATGCTTGTGTGTGTGTGTTATTCTCTCAACTACTCCCGCTTTAACCGGGTTGTAGCGGCTCGCTTTTTACCGAGCGAATGTGATAGATGATTTTATACTCCGTGACGCCCGGCCGCTGAATTGAACTTAGCCCGGTCGATTTGTCTTGTCTCGCTCTCTATTATATTGGATACACAACCTAGCCGATATCCTGGTGTGTATTACGTACGTGCAGTGTTTTGCTTTTAGACATGTAATCTATGAGTGATCCTACAAACTGCTTGAGCACGAATCTATTTATAGGCTCTGTTCTGTGCTTGCTTTGAAATGCGTTTTACCAAATACGTACCAAACTATATAAGCTCTTACTGCATTGTGGAAACTCTTCAAATTATCAAAAAATCAATAAGTCAATCAATAAGTTGATCAGTCAGTCTTATAGATCGTTCTATCAATAAACCTATCAATAAATCAGTCTGTCAATATGTCTTGTTGGCAAGTTGTTCGCAAGGGGATCAGTAGGTGCATGATTCAAATCCAATGCTCTCCTCATCACTGACAATTCATCGAGTAGGAAACTAACGTTAAAGCTGGATTTATCCGTTACCCCGACTTTAAACTTATCTTTAGCTTATGTTTTTGAGGTTAATGGATTCTCATGAGGAATGGCTGGCTTTCTTTACTGCTGCTCTTCCCACCACGACGTAATGTGATAGTTAATTTACTAAGTATGTGAGCGATAACTTAAGTGGTGTAGGTAGTTAGTTGTACTGCAGGTATCTAATAACTGTGGAGTCGATGGTAATGGAGCATTCAGGTGCATTGGTTAAATCTATAATTAAAACAGGGTAGAGTACCGAAAGACTTTAGAATTCAGACGCAGTCTATTATACGCGCTTCGTAATCTTATACCTCAGCTTCGAATAACTGCTTTCAATTTCAGTTCTTCGTATCGATATTAATATTTAAGTCACCCAGTATTTCGTTGTTTTTTATTATTAACGTTGACTTGTAGGAGACTGGGTTACTAGCCGTCAATAGCGGTCTAGGACCCCACGCTGTGATGCGCAGATGTTAAAGAAGTGACCCCACTGACGCTGGAAATTTGAATAAAATAGATGAAAGATCGTTTTAACAAAGAGTGTTTAACATTTTCATGATTTTAAGAAGTCCTTATAGATAACTTTCTAACAACTGTTGAAATAGCGTTATTGCTCATGTTAAAGTAACGTTGCTAACTTACGTTAATTTTTAAATTATTGATGGTATCGTGCCGTACTGTGTTAAGTGTTAACTAGCGCAGATACACGATGGTACCTTTTTATGCATGCATGTATGTATGTATGTATGTATGTATGTATGTATGTATGTACGGCTCAGTATTACATACTGAGCCACCAAAACATTTGGTTTTGATCTTTAACGCCGTCGTGCAGCTATAAACGACTTACCACGGCCCTATTGAAATAGTTTTTAAAAACCGTATTACGAATGTCAGTTAATAGTAACATTATTAAATAGTATAATAGTAGTAATATATTTAAATGATAGTAACACTTTAATAATTTTAAAATTACTTAAGTAATTATTCATTCAATGTTGATAGGAAGTGCACTTTCGTATTTCATATTTCAACCAATAATTGCATATGTTTCATCTTGGTAAAGAGACCTATATGGAGGAGACAAAGCATTAAACTCGGGAAAAATGAATCCGGTGCGAAGTGGCTGAAACGATGAGAGGATTAGGATAGAGCTGGAAGACTGGATCAGAGATTTGGGATAAAGGTGGAAACTGGATGAATGGATTTGGATAGAGCTGGAAAACCAGATCAGAGATTTGGGATAGAGGTGGAAAACCGGATGGAGAAAATGATGGTCTACAGATTTCTAACGACTGTCCATCGGCTTTCAGTGATTACTGAATTTCATGAATAATTAAATTTAATATCACAGGTTGAGATCAGAAATTCTCCCAGCTGTTCCTCTCATATCTCTTCACCAGATCTTCGGCTCTGCTGCCTAGTTTTAAATCCCCCCCTCTCTCTCTCTCTGTTTCTCTCTCTATCTCTCTCACTCTCGCTCTCTCTCACTCTCGCTCTCTCTCTCTCTCTCTCTCTCTCTCTCTCTCACTCTCTATCACTCTCGCTCTCTCTCTCTCACTCTCTCTCTCTCTCTCTCACTCTCTATCACAAACAGAGTGAACGTGCATTCAAAACACCAGTATAATATGGTACCTGCTTTTTCTTGAACACAAACTAAGATGCAAGATAAAGATTTTGAGGGGGGGTGAGAGCAAGCGAGAGAGACGGAGAGAGATTGAGAGAGAGATGGAGAGAGAGGTGAACGGGAGATGGGGTCTATCTACATGTTTATAAAGTGCTTACTGTAATGGCATCAATAAATCACAAACAAATGTGTATTTACTCGACTAAATGCTCGAAACTCTAATTGAATATATGAACACACTAAATTAATAGTAGATTGCAGGTGCTGAGAATTGTAATAAAGAATTCTGGGGCCTTTCGAAATACAAAACTCTTAATAAGTGTCCGGTCTATCATTGAGATTTACTGGACGTTTAAAATGTTTCTCTTTCCTTTAGGACTTGGCATCACCGCAGATGTACAGCACCTGTAGATACTCAGCAGCATTGGTAACTTATATACAAGCCGGTAAAGCTAATGTAATGTTAGCGTCAGTTTCCTCACTCGAAAGCGATGTCAGTGACAGGCGAGCCCAGGATTAGAACCCCGCACATACTGATCCGCGGTCGAATATCTTTCCGACATCGCTACTGTATATATATACTGTATGTATATATATATATATATATATATATATATATATATATATATATATATATAGCTTTATACATATATCAGAAACTGGCTATCTCTCATCCATTCTAGACAAGGTTTATTCCTGGTTTTGTGCTAACCGTCTTGCTGTTTATCTCTCCAAAACTGAATACCTTTTAATTGGCACTCCTTTGCAAAGAAGTAATATTACCAATAACTCTGTTAATTTTCAGAATCTTGCTCTTTCACCTCTCGATCCGCCAAAAACCTTGGAGTCATATTTGATTAAAACCTTGACATTAAATCCCATATCTCTTCTGTTTGTCGCTCTTCTTTCTTGCAGACTCGTCAGATTAGGCAAATACGTCCATCCCTTACTAGAAATTCAGCCACTATCCTTGCTAATTCTATAGTTCATTCAAAGCTCCTCTACTGTAATTCATTATGACATGGGTTTATGGAAAACCGTTAATGATCTTTTACATGGATCTATTTCTCCTTCTCTTCCTTCTACTCCTGTGGAGTCACTGCCTGAACAATTTTCCAAATACTTTACAGATAAGATAAGCAATCTTAGAGAATCCATCACTCCAGCTCCTAACTTTACTCCTCATACTCCAGTAGAGAATCATTCCAAAGATGAGCTTTCTAATTTCACTCCAGTTACAATTGATTAGATTACTAAATTAGTTTTAGACTCTCCAGCTAAACATTGTGACTTGGATCCTATCCCAACCTCTCTTTTAATGAAGTGTATTCACATACTTGCTCCAGTATTAACATTGATTGTTAACCTCTCTCTCTCTCTACTGGCAAATTTCCTCGCGCTTTTAAGGGTGCAGTTATTACTCCATTGGTTAAAAAGCCCACACTGGATAAGGAATTATTGTCGAATTACAGGCCTATATCTAATCTGTCATACATATCTAAGCTCACTGAAAGAATTGTTCTTCAGAGGCTTTCTACTCATCTCTCTTACAATGATCTATTTACTAAGCATCAAGCTGCTTATACTAAGCATCGTTCAACTGAAACGGTGCTTCTATATGTGTGCAATTCTATTGTTAATGCCATGTGCACACAACGCTTAACTGGACTATGTATGCTTGATCTTTCGGCCGCTTTTGATACCATTGATCACAATATTCTTCTGGAACGTCTTTCTTCCTGGTTTGGTGTTCGTGGAATTGTTCTTGATTGGTTTTCCTTCTATCTGACGGATCGTTCTCTTAGTGTGAAAGTGATGGAGTACATCTCTTCGCCTTCTCACTTAAAGTATGGTGTGCCTCAAGGCTCCGTTCTTGGTCCTATCCTCTTTAACCTCTATACAACACCCTTAAGCGCTCTAATCTCTTCTCATTCTCTTGATCATGAACTATATGCTGATGACACTCAAATGTACACTTGTTTCACCCCTAACTCCTATTCCAATGCTGAAACCCTCCTGCAACAAATTTTCCAGTCTATATCCTCTTGGATGTCCACTAATTTCTTGGCACTTAATCCATCTAAGACTGAATTCTTGT
>CAJHZI010000794.1:3487500-3657500 GCA_905160935.1 Enchytraeus crypticus | reverse complement strand
TGAAATATTGGATCAAATTTTAGTCAAAACATTTCCACTTAATTATAAACGTATTTAATATATAGGCCTATAGTGACAATAAAATTTAAAAATTGATGAAGCATTCTATTTGCTCGTTATAATCAAGGAAAATATTTCAGATACAATAATTTAGCTAAGTATCTATATTATGAACATTTGTTGGTCATCTAACAATATTTTAAGAAATCTACAGGAATAAATACCACTTCTCTCCTTTTTTCATTGTCATATTTTTACCCAAGTGAAAAAATGTGGCAGCTTTTATGACTTAATTAATTTTTTAAGCATATTTACCATAAACCATTTTAAGCATGTTTGTCATAACCATGACTATTATAAGTAAAGTTAAACTATTGCAACATTATCCAAACCAAATCTTTTCGAACTCGAAATCGAACTCTTGCGAGTTGGAAAGCAAGCCGAACCCGAACCGAACCCGAACCCTTGTTAGAACCGAACCCGATCCGAACTTTCATTTTCAACGAACCGAACCGAACCCGAACTCTGGAAATTCATAAAATTCCCATCTCTAATTTATATATATATATATATATATATATATATATATATATATATATATCCCTTTATACTTAGTGGCTCTCAAAAAATTATTTTCTTAACAGTTGGAAATTTCATTAGAAAGTTTTTAGAGTTTTTAAAAATCGGAATATAGCGATAAATTCTAAAATTATCGAATTGAAACTTGCCTTTACCCATGTAAACGTATCACCTTATTTGTATACATTTATTGTATTATCCTGCCATATACGTGTATCTACACGTATACGTATACGTCTCGATTAAAATTCTTTACTCTCGCTCGCCTCAAATCTCGTTATGCCGCAGCCAGTTTGCTGAATGTATTTGTTAATCAACAAATGAGTTAATAATTAGATAAATGCTTGAATAATTATATAATAAATATTTCAGTAATTGCGGCCGTTGAAACGAAGTGTCGATCGCTTTGTGAAAGTTTATGATGCTAGTTTTTACTGGTGAGATTATAATTTGTAAACTTTACTTTCAACACTGCGTATTGCTGCGGATTTTCCAATCTCTTTTTTTCTAGCTTGTTTGCCAGGCTGAGTGGTTATATGCGTCTATATTTGATGCTGTAGATCAAGGATCGATTCCTGATTTAGTCCTCTCCTAGTGCAAGGGCTTTGATCTGCATTTGGTAAATCGGTTAATCGGGTAAACGGGTGACTACTTTTGAAGATAGCAAATATCGCTGCTGAAGCATTTGGTGTAATTTTATTTATTTATCTGTAAGATTGGCGACTATTCCGTCGGACTAATGGCGAACGTAACGTGTCTGCTACATGGCGTGGCGTAGTTGAGGATCAGTACCTTGCATGTGCACTTTGCTCTGAAAATTCATTTAACTAAAGCTGATCTTTTGTTTTATCATCAGTTTTCTCGTCTAATGCTGATGCCATGATTGAGAATTCAGCTACTCTCTTCTCGTTGTTCATTGCTCTTCATTAGATGTTCTGAACGCTAGTTTAAGTAAACGGCCTTTTGTTAATTATATTTTAAAATTGTTCATTTTTTCGTCATCTGAAGAAAACGGCGTTGACGTCACAGCAGTTTATGAATATTGTAAAAATCACAGAATTAAAGGGTGGGTAGTGTCAATAAAATAGTACCTGGTAGACCATGCCTCTATTATCAGTTGGATGGCCGAATGCATAGCACGCTTGCCTGAGAATCAGCAGGCCACAAGTTCAAATTCCAGCCGGACCGTCTCTGACAGTATCTTTTGTGATACGGAAACTGACGTTATACTTAGCTTTTCAGCATTTAATGATATTAAATGAACGATTGAAATAAACTTTTAAAAATTATTGTAATTTGATAGACCTAAAACAGAAGCTTTTAGTTCTGTAATGTCGTTTAATACTTTTGGTGCATTTGTATTGCAGTTGCATCAAACTATAATTATTACAAATTCTATTTATTATAAATTAACTATTAGCCAATGGATGACATAGTGTTATTATCAGTATGTTGTAACATACTGATAATTGATTGCGGCTTTCTAGATACAACAATTTCAACTTTTATCGTAATAAATCACAGTTTTTCGGATAAAAGTGGTAATTAAATAATTTTATGCGATGGTGGAATTGCACACAGGCAGACCTAACTGTTTGTTATTTCTAGCTAATTATATTCATCGTGATAAAACGTTTTCGCAGTTTTCTATGACATTCAACGTTATGAAACTGAAAATTTTTCTGATACATATTTAAATCAACGGCTGGTAGAGTTGCCCTAGTACATGTAGACATTGATACAGAAGATCAGCCAGTGCGGGGTGTTCACTTGAAGTTGACGCTCTATCTGACACGCTGTCTGACGCTCTATCTGACGAGTTTTCTGACGCGCTATCTGACGTGCTATCTGACGAGTTATCTGACACGCTGTCTGACGATTTATCTGACGAGCTATCTAACGAGCAATCTGACGAGCAATCCGACGAATTATCTGACGCGCTATCTGACGAGCTATCTGACACGCTGTCTGACGAGCAATCTGACGCGCTATCTGACGGGTTATCTGACGAGCAATCGGACGAGCTATCTGACGAGCAGTCTAACGAGCGTCTAGCAGTCTGACGAGCAATCTGACGAGCAGTCTAACGAGCGTCTAGCAGTCTAACGAGCAATCTGACGAGCAGTCTAACGAGTGTCTAGCAGTCTGACGAGCAATCTGACGAGCAGTCTGACGAGCAATTAGACGAGTAGTCTGACGAGCAGTCTGACGAGGAGTCTGATGAACAATGAATTTGGACTACTGAACTAAAGTTTACCGGATTAGACTGAAATATAGGTAATCCTTACTAAGCTTCGATGTGAATAATATACTTATGTTTATTACCTAATCGTCTACGTGATTTAATATCAATTAATTGTTCTCTCGTTATGCATTGGCTTCCAAGCAGATAATGACCTATGATTTACTTAAATTAGTTATAATACCCATGACCTATTTTCTCTACAACTGTAAGACATGCGTCTTAATTCTAAATTTCAAATAATAGCTCTACTTACTTATTAAGTTATTATAACTCCAAAGCAGATATCTTCGAGCAGTGGCTCTTGCTGTAACTTCAAAACATATATCCTGACGCCGCTGTAACAAGTGCTGTTATTCGAATAAAACGTCGACATTTATATTTTAAAAAATAACACTTACATTTATAATTAATGGAAGTCTTATTCACTTGGCGCATCTTTCATATCTATCTATACAATTGAATGTGTAAACGAAAGAAAAAGCTGCTGTTAGTTTAGTCAAAATTGAGCTTAAATACACATTATGTATAAACATGTTAACGCTGCCTTATCATATGACAATATTAAATATGAGTTGCGTTATCGGCATTTAGTAATATTGGTAGTATTAAATAGATTTAATATCATTTTCTTCACGCCATGATGAGTGATATTAGGCTCTTCTATGGCACATACACCAAGTGCTACTAATCTAAGCGAATCGTACAAATATATGGGAGTGAAAAATGAGATAGAAAGCTAGTAAAGCCAGCGTTAACGTCAGTTTCCTCACTCGAAAGCGATGTCAGTGACGGGCGAGCCCAGGATTTGAACCCCGCACATACTGAAACACTGTGCTTCTCGGAAATTTAAAAGAGTGTTAGGATAAATACATTGGTTTGTTGGTAGGGAAATTTTTGGTTAATCCTCCCGCAGAAAGTGAAAATGGAAGAAAAGGTTAGGAGGCATACTACTCCTGGTCTCTAAATTTTTGTATTAAGGAATGCTCACCTGTGAGCCGAAGAACGTTTAAGACTTCGGGCAGGTTGGTGTCTGAAGTTTAGGGGTGAAATTTAGTTTTTTACTTTTAACTTCTCAGCAAAATTATAAAATCGTAAAAGTAGGACTTGTAATGCAAAGTCAGGGGTAGACCTAAGGCTCTTGGCTCTTACATGGACCGTTCGCATACAGAAACTAATATTAAATGCAATAGAATGCATGTAGAATATATCACATAAAATATCATAACTTCAATTAAGATGCAATTTAGTGTTAGTAATTTATTAAAACATTCAATCCATATTTAAAATCATTAGAAGTTCTTTTAAAAAGTTTAAAATAACACCTAAAATAAAGTTTATAATAATAGCTTGGAATGATTACCAGTAAAAATTAAAGTTTTAAAAGTTGTAAAAGTTAAAAATGACTTCGAATAATTAATTATAAATAATAATAGCGATAGAGAGCGATAAACTTGGTAGCCCTACTCAACAACTACTCAAAGACATAGATGCTTATGGGGAAATTGAAGCTTCTGTGGATGGATATAAAGGATGGACTAAGCGAAATGTTTTGAACGTCAAGAGAACAATCTCATACTCTTTACTTTAAATGACAGGAAGCCACAGAACTGGTTAATGATGGCTGCACTATGAGTGATGTAATTACGTGGTAAGTATATTATTGTACGCGTGTTGCCGAAGGTAATAAATGCTCTTTAGTTTCCATTGCGAGTAATAATTTTAATATATTTCTTGAACATGGTAAGTACTCTATCAAACGTTCAACTTTTGTACATAACAACGGGACTTGGGTTCAGTTTTTTACCCGGTTTCGACCTTAATCTCATCTTTTACTTCTACTAAGCTATTGATATGGAGGGTAGTTTCTCGTTGCCTTCCTCTTTATTGATTTCGGTTCATTTCAGCTGTACGTGTATAATGTTTTCTTTTATTGTTGTGCATAAAGTAAATTAACAGACCTGAATTGAAGTTTTCGAACTGAAAATGCCTTGCAGTGCTACGCTAGTCGCATTTGGCCTAATTGGTTCGCGGCTAGGTAGGAACCATGCTTGAACCTCTCTCTGATTGGCGCTACGCTAATGAGTTTGCATAGTTGGAAACAAAGTCTTCTTCGGATACACAGTACAATACAATACAATGCCTTTAAGATTTAGCGTTCGGTTTCTGCTTCTGATGATGATGTCAGTGTCGCCCCAAGCTGAGTATACATGTACATGTATATCTGTAAGCAGTTCTGCACCAGCAATACACACTGCAATATTAATGCGTAAATCGCAGAGAAAGCGAAATTTGAGTCTTTTTATGTTTGTTTTATTTGTAAATAGATTTAGTTAATCTTTTATGTAGTTATGAAGAAACTGAATGTCTGAGTCACGTATTCTTGCTTATTTGAAGATGACGGCGATAATTGTACTGTATTCACTGCAACAGGTTTTAGTCGGGTAGAAATTAAAAAAACCGGGACATTTAACGTGTAAAGCCACATTTATATTCGTTGGAAGCGGATTTTTGAGCTGAATTCAAATGTAAAGTTCCCCATTCGTATCACTACTAATAAAAATGTTATGTCCAAAAAACCAAAAATTAACAATTTTTATTTTCTCAAGAGATTTTCAAAGTGTTAACAAATTATTGTAGGACTACAAAACTTAGCAAGTGAAATATTAATCATGTATCTGCAACAAATAAAGATAAAGCCAAAAATTAAAGCCAAATTTAATGTCAGTTTCTTGCTCGATAGCATATCAGTGACCGGAAGAGTAAGGAAGCCTCTCATAATACAGATGATATTAAATTTACATGTGCTTTAATGCTTGCTCCATGAACAGTGGCATAATTAGCCTGAGTCCCAGCCCAACTTAGGTTACTTGCAATTCATCCAGATCTGCGGGGTTTTTGGTGGGGGGAGGGAAGGGATAGGGAATGGGCTGGTTATGTGAAGTGAAAGTTTAATTATGACAACGGCAGAACAACGAAGAGCTTTCAATAGTTTCAATACAATTGGTCTAATAACCATAATTAGACCATTTATAATAATTTAGTTTAATAATTAATGATTTTTTAATTAATTATAATTAGACTGATATGACTTGATATGTTATTGGATATTCTTACAAAAAAATACAAAAAAGAAATATAATTGGCTATATATTCCTTCTAAAATGCTCTGAAAGTCCACCAGTTTTCTCACAAATTACAAAAATGTTCCCCTTTGGAGAGGGGTGTATTAGCCTCTTCCTGTGCCCCCCTTCACCCTCTACTTTATGCCTGTCAGTGCAAAAATGATCCTCCCTACACCCAAATTGCTTTTCTACCAATGTCCCTGACTGTAGTATGGGTATTGGTGGAAGTAAGCTAGTGGGATACTGGATTTGCTAGTAAGCTAGTAGGTTCAATGTGGCCCCAGTTCCGTGGCCGAAGGTAATAGTGAAAATTTTTTATCCCCCCTAAAATATTTTTGGTTGAACCACTGTCCTTGACATGTAGAAACGTAGAGTATAAGCAAATATCATCAGATGGATTGAAGTCTATAAGTGATAAAATCGTGTTGATAGAGTAATTATTATATTTACACAGCCAGTTCATATGCCAAACCAAACCCAAATTCACAATTGATGGCAATGTGCTTTGAAAACGTAGCTGGCACAGTGGTTTAAATGTCATGTTGGTCAAACCGTACATAGGCGTGTGGAAGTTTGGAACAATGGGTATGGCTTTATTTCTAATTAATTTATGGATCTTAAGGTGTCTCAAATTATGTGCCAGTGGCATGAAATTATCATGCTCAGTATTAACGACTAGCACAGTGGAAGCGACTATAACGCCCATACCATGAAAAGTACCAGTGCCATCCAATGTAGTACCATTATGGTTTGCATTGTCTGCAACCCATTGTGTAATACCTCAGGATATGGGTGAATATTCATATCAGAAGGATTCAAAGTTACAGTGGACTGTTATAATCATGTAATTTCGTCATATGACAGAGAGAAACCTAAACGTGCCAGCTGCTCAATTAATGGTTTGGATCCTATCAAGTGATCAACTGACACACCCAGACCGAGAAGCAATGGTACAATAATTGAGTGTGACCGTGCAGCTGAATGATACTCTGTCAAATGCTATTTTGCTTAATGGTTGATGGTGCTAATGATCTGAGAAGCTGATGCAGAAGAGGAGGGATATGGTTCCTGTGCTCAATAGATAGGTACTGGCAGATAGATTCATATAATATTCTATTTCTCTGATCTCATTTGCAATCAATTTAGCTGCCACTGTTATGATTCGTTTACTCTCATCTGTCATATCATCTTTCCTCTTCATGTGCCACTTCTCACTAATTAAGTACGAGCAAAAATTGTGGAAACAAATCACGTTTCTTCGTCCTGATATTTCAGCAACCAGTATGTTATCATCATAGGCTATTCATAGCGCTCAACAAGCTTTCGCTTCAGATGTTTTGCAGAATAGGCATTGCCATCAGTAGTTATACTTTGTCAACCTTGCATTCTCTCAACTACACTTTGTATTGTATATAGCACTCATTCACAGTTCTCTCCCAACCACTAGCAAGTCTTTAAAAATGATGATTGATAATCTTCATTTAATTTAGGTCAGTGAATAGTCCCCGCAACAGCACCTTCCTTAGCCCTACTGCTGACAAATTTCAAATTACGAATATTGTGATATATGGCTTCTTCTGCCACTAAGTCACAACACATTTCAATTCGTCCCATAACTTCAAATCCCCAGTTATCATTCCTTCTTCGGCAATGCTCTTGAACAGTGCTTCGCAGTTCTATTGACATTGCTGTATTGTATTTCTTTTGATCTTTGATCTAATAATTCAAAGCAAAACAAGCATTGTGCTTTTCAATTAAAAATCATAGATGAACAAAGTCTTTTTCCTATAGAATCATTTATTGCATCTTGTTCCAGTTGCTGATTTTTTGTTTTATGTTTGTTACTTTTTCTTTTGTAGTATGGCTTTCTGCAACTGTTGCGCACTACTACTGACTGATCACAAGATGTTTGATGATGTACGAGTTCATTACCATTGCGTGAACGAGCACTTTCTAATAGTGTGTTAAACACCTGAGATCATATAACAGCCAGATCAGTTCGATCAGATCGGTTCATCAATATCAGTTCCATGTGAAACACAAATAACGCCTTGATTTTTCGGAAATTATATCTCTCGCAAATCTTCAGCCATCTCTCAAGAGCTTTAATTTGCTGAATTTTAATCTCTGGATAACTGTAACTAATTTTATTAATACCTACTTAATAATCTAAGAATTTGTTAATTAAAACTATTCATTAGCTATATTTAACGAAATACAGTTTCGAAATTAATTAGAAGTTTTATAACTTATATCCCATTACACGATTCAAATAACATATTGATAACATTTCAGCAAGAAATCAATTACAATTAATGGTCTAATTTACCAAACTTACAGCAAAAGCGTACAATATCGCTCAAAAATAAACTAATAGGAAGTTGTTTTTGTTCTGTTTTAATGCCCATAATCTTTAACAAAATCAGCGATTTTAGAATGGTTATAATTTTTTTCCTGAGGTCCTAGAAACGGGGAACTTTTTATACGAGTAGTCCTTAACATCATCTACAACTACACAAAAATTCAGCTTTACACATTAAATGTCCGGGTATCACTATTTTGTGATTTTATCTACCCGACTATTTCGAAACTTAAGCCTATCAATCTAGCATAAACAAAGAAAATCCAAAACATTCTCTCGCAAATGTGTTTTTACTGCATAAATATTTTATCTAAAGGCTACGTTTTAATAATAAAAAATAATAAAAAATAAAAATAAAAAATAAAAATAAAAAATAATGTTGCAGTCTACATTAACCGATTGAAATGGAAGCTAATAAAATTTGGTAAATTAATTTGGTAACAAAATTAATCCGGCAGCAGTCAATTTGACGGTCTTAGGATTTATTCGTAAGTTTCAATGGCTTTTGTTTAATATCGCCGTCGAATTGGGTCGCAAACATAAGAACCCTGTTCATAGATTATATTTTTAAAGCAATTAAACTACTAAAATCAGTCGATTTGTGTCAGTAGATAAAGTTTATGGTAAAGAAAGTTGTATTTTTATGTTCTAAATACCGTGTGGTGATAAAACTCGTGTTTGAAAAGAAGAGACTTAAAGATCGTGTTTATGCAATTTTGATGTGGTGATATACTGCTTAGGCCTCTGCATACGCTTGCACAGTTGCGGCCTATGCCAGTCGTGGCAGGATAAAACTGAAAAGAATATTTATATTGATTTGTTGACTAGGAAAGCAAGAAAGTTCAGTTCAAAAAGGTAAAATATGCAAAGAATTTTTAGGTGAGAATTGAACATAAAATTTTTGCACTAACTTTAGACGTTATTTGCTTTGATAAACGGTTAATTTTTAACTATTCAGGCCTACGTAAACTTCAATTATGCTACCTTAGGACTCTTAACTTTAAGAAAAGTTTAAGCAGTTTGACATCTATTTTCTATTTCAGAAAGATTACATTAGCAATGTCATAAATTGACTTGACAATTTATAACTTTGCAAGAAGCTGTAAGACGGTTTTCCCAAGCGATAGTATATCGAGAAGATGTTACCTCGAGCTGTTCCTGCGACATTTGCCATGTGATATTCCATTAGAGACATTTCTGGCGCAGAATGAGAGCTCGGATTCTCATCCAGGCATTGTGGTGTTCATTACTGTGGCGGAAGTCTTATCCATTTGTTGGAGCAGTCCTAGAAAGCTTCATGTCTCGGGGGAATGAATGGATAGTCGAGGAATGTTAGAAGGATGTAATACTAAGTATAAAAAGTCTAAAGACCTTGTTTATGTCTTATTCATCTCTCGATATCAGTGACGGGAAAGCCCAGGGTTTGAATCCAGCACATTCTGATCCGCAGGCGGAAGCCTTTTCGATTTTGCCACTTATTCAGCTTGCTTTCAATGAAGTGTATAATTATTTTATTTTCGTCCATTTACACTTGATATAGGGCCTACACGATTAATTTTTTTATATTTTACTTTTTTGTGATTTTCGCCGATTTCTTCTTACCCACGATTATTTCTAGTCGTTGCATTTTTCTGATGACAATACAAATAGCACTGATATAAAAGTATCTTCCTGCAATGAATTTCAGTCAATGTTGCTACTTATCAATGTTGCTACATTTATCTGACATTTGATTCAGGTCTCCCTATTGTGTGAATCGCCTATTTTATAGTATTGAGTTTAATATCGTAGATACTTTTATTATAATCAAAGCGTTCAAGCTATATTGAAGTAAAAATATGTAGTGCCGGTTCCTTAAAATTAGTTTTTCTTGATTAAAAGTGCAACTTAGTAATTTTTAAGGAGTTTGTTTAGCTACGAACAAAAAACATAGGAACACTGAGTCTAAGAGATTTCAGATAAGGAAAAAAAGAATATTTAAACTGGGGAACGGATAATGTTAGAGACAGTAATGAGTAGTGAAAAAACTGCAAAAGAGAGAAAACGAAAGAGAGAAAGAGAACTCGAGATAGAGAAAAATATGTAAGAAAAGGTAAAGTGGATAAAGTCCTTTGAGATACATGGATATAAGGTTACATAGTAAAATGTCGAAGTAGGATAAAGAAAAGAATTGGTTTCTGCTGTGGTAACTTCTCTACGTATATTATACTAAAACAATATCCTATTATGCCTGGGTATTAGAATATTGATTACAGTTTCCATGTACACTGTATGAACGGCATTAAGGAAGCGGAAGAGAAGATGGCAGAAATGGACTGATGCCTCGCCACTCTCTCTGTATCAATTACTTTGAACACGTTACTTCTGATGGAGCTGTAATACTGTACTGAGCTTCTAGACTCTAATACGGAAATACTCTGTTGAAATCTAAGTCAATCAATCATCAAATACTAAGTCGTTCATTTAGACTTTTTTTTGTAATTTACTGATGTTCTAAATTAATTACTTCGAAATTTATTAAAACTATGATTAAATCATAAATCAACTTTAACGTCGGTTTTCCTTTTCGGAGGCACTAAAGTGATGGAGCAGACTCAAGGGTTACGGTAGCATTTGTCCGGCATTATCTTAGACCTCTTAGACCATCAAACTGGTACCAGTGTTTAAGAATTACGTGCCTAGTGTGTCATTTTATGCGGTCAACACGGATGTATATAGATAGGAAATAGGAACCAGTGGTTAAAAAGCTAATGAAATATAAATACCCCATTTATACTTGCTCATATTAGAATGGTCTTCTAGGTTTAAATCGTTAACTAAATTGATCCTAATTCTTTCGCATGGCTGAACAGCAAAATGAAATAGACGGCATAATTCTAAGTGCTAATGGTAACGTTCAGTTTAATTTTAAACTAATTTCTAGAAGGGCAATAAATGGCCGATATATTTTTGTCGTAGCTGCTCTATATTCTCTATATTTAGTTGTTTTGGTATACGTTTTGAATTGAAGTAGCAGATGAGAGCCATAAAGCTACGGTTAACGTATGCCTTAGTATCGCATGGAATATTGTCTTTGTCGGTCTAATTGTCGAATGGTCTTACAAATCTGGCAAACAGTTAACCGCCAACCATTATAGAAAACCTTATGGGTTTACTTTTCCGCTACAGACAGAACGAGTGACCGTACGTTTCTTTGTCTAAACTTATTGTGATTTATTCTGTCGGCTCTCAAAGAATGTTTAAATCTATAAAAGTTGTTCTTTTTAAGACTAATTCTAATGATCTCGGAATAAAAATCCTCGCTTTTCGACAGTGTTTTAAAGTGGTTTCCCCAATTCACAAATCAACGCAAGTTGTAAATTCTGTTCAATATTTATTTCAGTACGTACGTGTGTTGTATGCTGTGTAGTGTATGCTGTCTCGTTCTCTTTGATGGCCTATTGTTTCTGTCTCTGCTTAATTTGTTAGAATGATGTTATATTTCCATTTTTCACATTATTTTTCTTTAATATTATTTTGTTTTCTACTTAATATGACTATTTCCGTGTGCTTATTTTCATTTTGTATACTTTATGCTGTGTTTTGATCCAATAAACATATCTCTCTCTCTCTCTCTCCCTCTCTCTTTCTCTGTCTCAGAGTCTCTCTCTCCGAGTCTCTCTCTCTCTCTTAGAGTCTCTCTCTCTCTCTTTCTGTCTCTCTCAGTGCGCAGATAATGTGTTTGTCAACCGATCAAAACTCAAATAACTAGGAATGGCTTTCACAGAAGATAGTAAGAATCCTAAAGTAGACTTCTCTCGTTCTATGTTCAGCTTTCCTTAGTACCTCACCTCTGAAATTGTAATTTTTTATGTTACAGTTTATGAAAAAACCGTGCGTAGGACACGTGTCAAAAGTGCTAGATATCATTACGCGTGACCACTGAATGCTTTATAAAGGATGCTTTAGCTTCAAACATGCACGTGCCAACTTATATAAGGAATTTTAGATTTGGTTTGAGTAAACGAGTGATTTCATTAATTTTAACGTATTCGTCTAAAACTTACTGCAGTATGCAGGAAGCTTAGAATAATTATATTTTCCATATTGGGTGTATCTATTAATTAATCTTGTCATTTAATTATAGCGGCACCTGGAAAATTTGCTTAGATTTCAAAAGTTTTGAAATTTACAAACTTGAGACTAAATTCACAAACGCTTGTGTCATTTTAGCGGTTAAAGTCGATCTGCAGACGACAAAAACAACAAAAATTAAAGTGCTACTGTCTTCAGTGAAAATTTAGAGCACTATTGAGCCAAGTAAAAGCCAACAAGCTATGAGGATTCAAAAATGGTTCGAAATATAAAATCCTAAAGTTCAGTCCAAAGATTTGAAACAAGATTCTCTTACATTATAAGGCTGTACCAATATACCATATTTTATTAGCAAAATTTGATTTGAATGCA
Organism: Enchytraeus crypticus; assembly: GCA_905160935.1. Taxonomy (NCBI): domain Eukaryota; kingdom Metazoa; phylum Annelida; class Clitellata; order Enchytraeida; family Enchytraeidae; genus Enchytraeus; species Enchytraeus crypticus. The sequence continues at coordinate 3,644,746 of CAJHZI010000794.1, read as the reverse complement.
GAAAGACTACTGACCTAAATACTTAGTGTCTGATGAAGATGGAATATTCAAGAAATCCTAAAGCCGAAAAAGATATCAGTAGAGCCTAGAGAACTAATGCATACGTGAATTCGTACATAGTGATATTTTGAAACGCAATGATACGTAATGTTCTATAAAATCTCCAATGTTCGCGACAGTCTGCGAAGATGATCCTGTAATTTCCTATTGTCTCCTTCTCTGCGAGTTTCCTAATGCTCTCATGTTCCTTTCCTCTAACCTAATGCGTTGACTCCTTTATTTGTTCTGTATCTCTGTATCTGTATCTATTTGTTCTGTACTCTCTATCTTTGTTTCTGTGAACATGTCTACGTCTTTCTTTCCTCTCTCTCTCTCTTACTCTCTCTCTATCTCTATCTCTCTCTCTCTCTCTCTCTCTTTCTCTCTAATTCTCTCTCCAGCCACCTAATTAAGTGTTCTCTCTCTTTCTCTTTCATCTCGTTAGCCCTATCTCTTGTCTTCCATCAAACGGCAGGTCCAATGTGCTTATTCGTACTGACTGCCTGTTTCACGTTCTCAAAAGAGGAGTGCATTGGCTAGCTTTTCTTACCAATACATCTACCTATGCCTCCGCACCTATACCTCTACCAAATCTTAATATAGCCTTTAGCTAGCTCGGGACAAATCTTAGTTTTAGATTGCTTTTCACTATTTTCTATTTTGTTACGTATTCATTTCTTGCAATATAAGCGTAATAGGTGATATATTCTACCGTGGCGAAATATGCACGACAGGCAATGAAAAAAGACTGCCACTTTCTATTTACTAGAAATACTGAGAGATTGTGTTCGCATAGCTCTGCTGGATAAATAGTTTTTTATGCAAAGATTTAGACTGTATTAGGATGGCCGACTGAATTGTATCAAAAAACTCTTTATCCTGCAGTGCTGTTTGGTCCAAGTCGCTTAATTTCTATACATATTAATTGGCTTGTAACTTTCGTTAACACGGTTTCTTTTTCACTTAACGTGTCCCGACGCTTATCGATCTAGTTAAATGTAGATTTCCAAGGCCGATGTAAGATGTCAGGCATTAATTGCAATATCAGTGTAATATGAAGCCTCAATTTTCAGAAATTACAGCCATAAAGTGCTTTATCTCGCTCATTCAGATCGTCGTTAGGCATGTATATCTGAGCTATGGATTCGGTTGAAAATGCTAAAACATACATTTCAAAGTAATCCTTATATTCGCAGTTCAGGCCAGCTGAATATTGTAGAATCGTATTAGCCGTGTTAGTGATATAGACGTTTTGTATTTGTGTTGTGTTGGGACACGAATGTGTTAGGACACGTAGACACTAATCAACTAACACACTATTATTATTATTATGTTATTATTATTATTATTATTAAAAAGCGCTATTTAGTGCCGTTCAAGTTACTGCTCGTTGACTGTCGTATATACCGTACTCGAGGTACAGTAACTTACAAGTGCCTTGACTTAGATACATGCAGAGACTGTGATTTAGTTATTGTCACATGTTTTATTACGTACTGTACGAATCTACTTTATGAATACCTGCTGTATGTAGGTCGAGTCGGTAAAGCGCTTGTTTATAAAACAAAGGGCTATGGTTTCTAAACCCCGCCTGACCGTCTGTTACAACGCACTCATGGTATGTAAGCATATAAGTGAACATGGAGAAGCCTCTTATCTCTCTTGCTATTGTTCTATTTTCCCGCAGCCTCTCGATTGGGAAGACGACCGAAACGTTTGAAGGACCCGCAGGACCTCCAGCAGCAGCTGACATCTAGCGGTGTGAAGGACTTGATGTCAGGCGACCACCGGGCGGCGTTCAACCATCAGTCCAGTCAGTTCACCCCCGATCTCTGCATGATCGAGCTCCAGGTCCGCTCTTGTGTTCTATTTTGAATTGTTTTTATAGTGTCGTATGGTTACACGCGTGACATACCACACGTAAAGCAAAAGCTGGTAAAGCAAATGTTAACGTCAGTTTCCTCATTCGAAAGCGATGTCAGTGACGGGCGAGCTCAGGATTTGAACCTCGCACATACTGATCCGCGGCCGAATAACTTACCGACATCGCCACTGGCTCCAGCCAGTGTTTACAAAGTTTCATTTCATAGTTGCTGTTTTTGTTGTTTTTATTATTTCTCGATGTTTATTAGTAATCGTTGTCTTATGATTTACTCTTCTAAATCTGCCGTCTCGAAAGTTAGTTATGATATGAGTAGAAAGTTATATTGAATGTTGTCTCAATAAGAATTTAACGTCCGGTTCCTCGCCATAAGGCAATGTCAGGGACGTCACGACACTGCGCTGTGTTGATTTATGATCAAGTTAATGCGAGATTGAATCAATTACGAGATGATTTAGAGTTCAACTAATATGTATACATTTTTTAGATGTAAATTTAAATGTAATTACTATTTTGCTTCTTAGTATTAGTGAACTCTTTCTGTGAAGTTTTGTGGAAGACCAATTTCAGCCATGATAATGCTATACAAGTTTTCTTTGTTAATAATAATAATAGTAATAATAATAATATTAAATAATAATAATAATAATAATAGACTGAATCATGATTTGTGTGAATTACAGATAACATTTCCTGTACTGTGGTTCAAAGCGATCAAGAGTATGCTGTGTGTGTGTGAATTCAACGATTAACTGATAGATTGATTTAAACCATTGCTTTTTGATTATTAGTAAATATTTATTGTATCGTTTATTAAAGGTTTTTCAAATTGAGTGCTAAAATTTTAACAATTCTCGGTAATATTTCTACGCTTGCACGAATTAGTTGTAAATTGTATTTACTTATGATATACTTGTAGGCAATGGTTCAAACGTTCAACAGCGGTAAAGCTCTTCATCCCACTCCGCCAATTTCAATTCCATTTAGTAAATATCTTCCTCCTTCCCTTTCTTCCGTCTCCCCATCTGGAAAACTTGAATCAAATCTCCATCGTTCATCGTCAAACTTTTCCCTCTACCCGCAAATCGGTGTTCTGAAATCAGAACCTCTTGGTTCACCCACATCCCCCAAATACGATCCCTGTGGGGGGTCGACGTTTTCGCTCAAAATAGACCCTCTCGCCTTACCGCCGAAATTTGAGCCTTTTTCTAATCTCTCCCCAAAATTCGATCCCTTCTCTCCCGCCACTCCCGCTCAAAATCTGAAATTCGATCAGCCGTTCGGATTCGGATCTCCTGACGTGGATTCGGCCAACTCCCGGAGCAGTCAGAGCGCGGACGGGAGAGCGTCCGTGGGCGGAAGTAGTAACGCGTCCTCTCTAGACCGGGACGTGGCGCGATCGTTCAGGCATGTCGACGTCTCAGTGAGCAGCGGAGGTACGATGGTCAGACGAGAGCTGCCCGGGCATGCCTTCGGGCTGTCGTCCAGTGTGGACAGTGCGCCTGTGGGGAGACTCGGCGATCCCGCCTTCATGGGCGGGGCTGAGACAGACGGGAATTATAAACCGGATATAAGGGACGCGATAGGATTTATCGATCGATCTGGGATTGTTCATTATAACGTTCCGCCTGGGATGATTCGTATTGTGACTAATAGGGACAGGCGCAGTACGGACACACTCGCTAGCGACTTACCTCATTTCTCCACTAGTCGTCGTCTAGCCGATGATCAGATGCGGCGAGAAAGATGGAGTTTGGACGTGCCGTTAGGCGGTAGCATGAGTCGAGTAAATGATCTGAGTAGAAATGGTTTGGCGCTGGACGAGAGACGACATTGCGTTATGCCCCTGCCCAGAGCGGAAGGGTTCAACGAGCCGCAAGACGTCGAAACGTCGTCGAAACCCGTGGTTGAACTCCTACCCATGGTGGGCAAGGTAAAGCCTGACGACGCATTGCACAGAATCGAGGAACCTATAGAAGTTTGTCCGAATAATCTTCTGGCGGGATGCAAGAGGAACTACATAGAGAGCGATGACGAGAAGCCGTCTCCGTCAGTCTCTTCCATGGACGAGGCTCTGGAAGAGGAAAGTCCTTTTGCTGGGGCGACGATGCCTACAGTGGAGGAGATGAGGGAGGAGGTGAAGCACCTGGTGGAGATAGGAAGCATGGAGGTTCCGGAGAACAGAAGAGAGCTGCTGGTGGAAGCTATGAACGAGATTGTGGCGTCTCACATGTCTACGTGTAACTACACAGTGGAGAAGATACTGAAGGGCTTGGACAAGTACGAGGCGATCTGTAAGAGTCATCCCAACGTAAGTGTTTATCAGTCTGGTCTACTAACTTCTACGGTCGTACAGTCCTAATATTCCATAAGTGTTTACGGTCTTACTAACTTGTACAGTCGTACCTAATATTGCATGCCTGTCGATCAGTCTGGTCTTACTGGCTGGAGCCAGTTGCGAAGTCAGTAAGACTCTCGACCGCAGATCAGTTGACCAGTCTGTGCGGGGTTCAAATCCTAGGCTTTCCCGTCACTGACATCGCTTTCGAGTGAGGAAACTGACGTTAACCCTAGCTTTACTTTTTTTACTAATTTCTACATTCGTATCCTATAGGGTCTATTACATAAGTGTCTACCGTTCTGGTCTTACTACTACAGTTGTACCTAATATTCCATAAGTGTCTACCGTTCTGGTAAGATTACTAACTTCTACAGTTGTACCTAATAGCTAATTTATTTGCTCATTGTTGACGAAACGTATCAGACGTCGAGTGATGCCGTGAGAAAGCTCGTCATCAGCTGCTTTGCTGCTGTAAACTTTGTAAGATTTTAATAAAATTTTTAAGGTCATCCACTATAACTCGCCTATGAAAAATTGTGCGATATGAAATGCTGCTTCGTATCAAGCTTCCGTTAATTACTGCTCAGACTCTGAACGATGGTTTAGTAATTTTATTACACTATATATAGAGATATACGCATGACTACTAAACGTGGGCATGCTCTTTATAGGACGGTATTTCTGCCTACTTACCCCGAATTCTTAAGTTACTGTTTTAAATTTAGTTCAATGATAAGATACACATGTGCATTATCTTAGACTGCGCTCTGGAATTACATTAATATGTAAAGCTGATGTTAGCGTCAGTTACATCTCTCGAAGGCGATATTAGTGACGGGCGAACCGAAGATTTGAACCTGACAAACTGATCCGCGATCGGATATATGACCGACATTGCCACTGACTCCAGCTAATGTTAATGATGTCAAGAAATAATAATAATGTTAGCCAATAAAGATAAAATTGGGTGCGCGTTTTTTTAATAAAACTAAGAAATTAATTTAGATGAATAATTTTTAATTTGACGGCCTCGTTAGATGAAACGCCCGTGATATCCTACAGTTTTCTTCCGTCGGTCTCTCGTTGATGAATTAGAAATCATCGTAATATGCTATTAGTTAAGATATCATCGTAATACTAATAATAAAGGTTTAACGTTTCCTTATACAAAGATGATGTCAGGGACGTCCCCCATCACATTTTACTACAAATCGATTCACCACAAGTGATCTAAAAAGACATGTGCTGAAGAGAAAGAAAAATATCCTAAATGCTGGTCCGGTGATCAAAAATACAGTCAGGCGAGATGAAAAAAGTGTATGGTGGGAAGAGATGTGCTTCAACCTACAACGGATAGTGGAAGCAGTAGAACATGAACAAAGATCAGGAGGCAGAGAGTTCCAAACAGGAGCTGAGAAAGAAAATGAATATTTAAGTATATGTTGATGCCACGCTTGTATCATAAGCATAAACCATCGGTTCCAATCTCGGCAGGACCTTCTGTTTGGTTTAGTCGACGCTTCTGTATAGATGTGAAACTGGACATTAAAGAAAGAAGATATCAGAAAACTTGAGGCATTGGAAATGTGGTTATGGAGAAGAATGAAAAAGATTAGTTGGATATGCACAATTACAAATGAAGAAGTTCTTGAAAGAGTCGGTATAGATAGACAGTTAATAAATGTGATTTCAATAGAAAAGCTGGAAAGGACATATTATAAGGGGAGATGGTTTGCAAAAGAATGTAATAGATGGAAGAATGCAAGGGGAAAGAATTAGAGGAAGACCGAGGCATGGGTTGCTGGATGATTTGATAACAAATTCATATATAGCGATGAAAAGGAAGGTTGGGGATAGAATTGGTTTCAAGAGTTATATGCCATGGACCTGCCTTTAGGCAGTGCACTAGAAGAAGTTTTTTATAACCCGTGTTATGGCCAAGTTGCTATAGAATAGATCCACTGTGGACTGCACGTGTCGTAGAAGGCGACTGAGCAAACTAAAAGTCAGAAAGGGCATTCGGTTGATGAGCGCCTTGGCTCAAGAAATTGCTGCAACATTTTTAAAAGGAATGGAAACGTTTAAAGGTCTATTGGTATCCGGACTGTAGTTAAACTGAGATTCACGGGAAGATGACGATGATAATGATGATGATGATGATGATGATGATGATGATGATGATGATGATGACGATAACGACGACGACGATGACGATGATTCTATAACCAGCATTTCTGCAACATTGTTACTGATCGATTTTCAGACAGGGATGAAAAGTTCAAACTGCCGGAAGAGTTAGCGGGCCAGACTTGATACTGTGATAATGCTAAATATAGAGAAGTCCTCCGTAAATTTTACAGAATCATCTGGTCTTTTCTTTATTTTAATTTTGTCTCAAGGGCGTGGTTATAATCAGTCCTGCAATATTTCAATTATAAAGCGGTATAACTTGCTTAATTTAAGCACATCCGCCAACTGTTGAATTTATAAAATACGTGGAAAAGATGAGGCAGAATTATGTTTTTAGGTCTTCTCGGGATTCACTTATAAGTTGAAGAGGCAACTAAATTTTGCCTCTTTTTCTGTTTAGTTTAAGTCTAATTGTCATTGTTAAGAAAATATCTGGACAGTATTTTGCGCCATTAGTAATAATTGTTAACCAATCTAGATGATATTCTAAATGTCTTTGAATACTTACGCCTACTCTTTCTTCTAAAGACTATACTCATTTTTTCTGCATAAAATTTAATTCTCTTTACCTTTGGACTATTTTTTGAGATTTCGAAATTTGCACCGTTTTATATCATATCTTGGCTCGCCAGTTTGTCTTAATAGTGATCGATGATGTCATGAACGGCAGTAGCACTCTGACTGTTGTTGTTGTCTGTGCAGGGAGTGCCTCCATCCTCAGAGCCTGGACACTGGAGCCTTTGTTTCATCAAGAACATGGTGCCGGTCATCAAGCGAGTCGTCAACTTCTCCAAGAGGCTGCCCGGTTAGTTAATCGCTTTATATAAATATAGAAGTTTATTAGAACCAAAGTAAATAAAACAAAATATAAGAGAAATCACAGTACGCAGACACATCATGCAAACATCATATCAATGAACATAACTGCATCAGACATTTAAATACCATCAATCATTCAAATCAAAATCAAACATCATAATATCATATTCTTTGAATCCTGTGGCCATCAGAGAGGGCACAAGGTGCTCTATCTAGCTGACCACCACTGGATAGTTTGAGAAATGCTTTATTCGCGTTCATTATTAACTAAAGTATAAACTCTATATATTGTAGTCACTTTTGTTATAATTTGTAAGTGTAAGTATCAATCAATGTTATTTAATATCAGAGTTATAAGCTCTCATCTCAGTAGAATATGAGCCACTAAGAGACGTTGTTGTTAAGGGATGGACTGAGCAGAATTTACGAGTAACTGTATGAAACAGTTAACGCTGAGATTCACTACTATGCTGGTTTATGCTTGGGTTGATCGGTTAATGCGTCTTTTTGGTGATAGAGATTCCTCATCCACTGATGTCTTCGTCAAATGAGAGATAGGACGTTAAATAGTGGCTAATTTTTATCTGTAGTAGAACTGTGCAGCTTGCTATTAAATGTAGTAAAACTTGGCGCAGAAGATAGGTACAGGTGAATGGCAGTAGATATTTTCTGAAGGCGTGGTTTTAATGGACCTACTCTGCGAGAAAAGCTTGCAAGATTCACAAAATTCGAAGCTATGAGAATTCTGTTGCAAGATTCACAAAATTCGAAGCTATGAGAATTCTGTTGCAAGATTCACAAATTTCGTAGCTATGAGAATTCCGTAGTAGGCCTGTTTGCAGTATCATCATTATCCTTTAATCCCAGTTTAACTAAGGTAAGAATATGAATAGACCTTCTCTTCTCTCTGGCCCATACCTACTCATCAATCTCCTATAATCTTTTCCATTCGTCTTAGAAAATCTTGTAGCAACTTTCCGGAGCCCAGGCGCTCATCAATCGAATGCCCTTTCTGACGTTGGTTTAGATCTCAGTACTTTAGTCGCCTTCTACGATACACGCAGTCACCGGTTTATCATTTCTTCAAACAATCCGGACGCAACACGGGGAACCCGGACACAACTCGTGGAAAATATAGTATACATGCAGTATATAATATTAAGTATTAAAATTGCTAGGGTTGGTTCCAGTGTACGAAAAATTATGAAGCCTAGTTACTTGTGACACAACTAATCTACACTATGTCATTTCCTATAAAATCTAATCTTGTTAGAAAAATATTTTAATGAGAGCTTGGAAAGTTAATAAGAAACGCAATTAAAAATATTGACATGAAAATGTTGTTGTAGGTTTAGGTAGGCAGGCTAGCTTGAAGATATATCTCAAGAAATCTTAATTTAAAACAGCTTCACGGTTAAAAATTTGAAATGTGCAGCAACATATGAAAGCTAAGGAAAAAATGCATTGCGATGAGAAATATCGCTTTAGATAAAGATATACTGTCTATTTATACGACGTAGGGACTCTCTGCATACCATAACGAAAGATTTAAAACAGGTCAATGAGTCCTATATGAGGATATATGCACGAGGCAGCGAGTGCTTTCATATATATAACTCGCTCCGTCAGTCTAATCTGACAGCGAAACTGTGATGTATTTACTAGTATTATTTATACTCACAGTACGTGCATCGATGTACAAATACGGCCGTAGACTGTGGATTCTTAAATGATATTATCAAAGTGTGATATAGTTCTTATAAGGATCGTAGTTTTCTGGATTCGTACGCCGAATGAATGACGGGATAGAGAGATGGATATCTCGGATGTTCATCTAAAAGAGCTATCTAGAAATGTGGATTGTTTATATTTTTATATTTCGTTTTTGAAACGTTATTGTTATGTTTTATAAATAGCGTATAAATTTAACTATGCTCCAGGAGTGCAGATGTAGACTTTATATTGAGCATTCTGTCGTTAATATGTCTAGAAATGTGCACTAACTCGTAACTTCTGTACTTTAAAATCAAGCGCTAAACTTAAGATATTCTGACCGATGATTTGGAATTGATATTTTGTCGTTATTTTCAGTTTCATGGAAAATTTTGGCGGAATTATCAACTTATAGTTGGTAATTGAGAATAAGAAATAGGAAGAAGTTCTGGAATGGTGTTTTCTTTTGAGCGATGGCTTAATGTAATGGAATAAACTAATAGGAAAATAAAATTGTGATGAAAAGAACTTCAAGGAGGGGTTGAAAAGGAACGATTAGATGATAACGATGACAAGGGATGTTACGTCATTCTCCATCCGATTTTAATCTAACTTAGATTAACAAAACTAGAGCAATTGCTTTACAAAGAGGTGGTGTAAGTCATGGACCTTCCACTGTTCAGTGCACTGAGAGCGAGAGAGAGAGAGCAGAAGAATATACATCTCTATAAGTAATAACTTCATTGAGACATAAATCTCTCGGGCTTGCTTATTGTTTTAAGACTGCTAAATGAGCGAGAGATAGAGAGAGAAAACAGGCAGACAGAATCAGAAAAGAGAGCGATAGAGAGAAAAAAAGGAAGAGAAGGAAAGAAAGAAAGAAAGAAGGAAAGAAAAAGAAAGGAAGAGAGAAAGAAATGTAGAGTATCGGCACATGTAGACAGAGTATAGAGTAACCCTGGCTTGTTAATTAGGTTAACGCCTTGTGTATATTCACTTTTGGCTTAAATCTGAAATTATCAACTGCTTATTCACAATCAAACCGCTTGTTTTGTAAAAATATTTGCCAAAATTGAGTCGATGCCATTTTCTAATCTGGCAGAAGAATATATAATTAACAAATTCGATAAGACATAAATCTCGCTGGCTTGCTGATTGTTTTAAGACTGTTAACTGAGCCTGGTCTCGTTGCCTTGCCAAAGTTTATCAAATATGCCTACAGTATGTAGTCCAGTTAGGGTTATATTTAAAAAGATTAAATCTTGAACTCCGCATACTTTTTCCGCCATATTGTTGAATACGCTTAAAATATTTCTTAGTTTACTGTATGGATGATTTGCAAAAATATGAGGTATCCATGGAAATGGTGGGCTTTCTGAAGCTTGTAGACTTACTTATTCATTAGTAGTTCTTTTACGTATTGCAATTATTATTATTTATTATTTAATTTAACATGGTTTAATTTTAAGAGAAAGAGAGAGAGTCGCGGAGTTTATTTTTATGGGTTGTTTTAAGTTATATATTCATTTCTTTATACGTCATAAACAGACAGGATCAACATACATCACACACACACACACACACACACACACACAAACACGATCATAGAACAATCAACGTGCCGTATAAGAAACTTAAATAGAGTTCCTACTAGTTCCACCATTGCCTTGCCAGTTATAATGGAATGATTCATTTATAAAATCCAAAGCTAGGAGTTGCGCGTTATGGTATCTTTTCCTGCTTTAATATGCTGAATTATTCGATCCGTCGCCGTGCAACAATAACAACACAATTATAGTTACTAATTAATAATAATTAGTAATTGAGTTTATTATTATCTATAATATCATCCATGATAACGGCGAGCTCTATGAAGCCAAAGACAAGCAAGGGAGAAAAATTATATATGTTCATAAAAAGATATAAGATCCGATAAACTGGTATTTTGTATTAAGAATTCTGTTGCCTTGCTTGAGCATATACTACCCAATTAAAATATTATCCCTTAATAGAACCATTTCAACTGCAACTATAAACATAACCAGACATAACTACATGCAAATGAGAAATAAGTTTATTGTAGTAGGCTGGCGTGAGCTTTATCAATAATTTAATTATGCTTAAAGCTGGTTTTGATAAGCTTGCACTTTCTTACTAAAATTTTCCACTGTAAAAGGATATTTTTATTATACGAAGTATTAGGAATTGATTGATATTTTATTTATGTAGATTTTAGTAATATTACTAAGTATTGCCTATTTGCGGCTATGTTTTCTTACATTAGTTCTTAGCCGAGGGTCTCAAACTAAAATGGGAATTTTTAAACGTGATAGTCTTTTTGAATTTTACGTTCCTATGAAAATATAGATTACATTTTCATCAGAAGCAGTAGAAATATTGCGGCTCCTTTTGTCAGTTTATTATAGTTTTGCCAAAATCAACAAATTAATGTTCTTTTATTTGCATATTAACAATTTTTAAATCAAGTTTAGAGACAGATAATAGAGGCAGCTTCACGCAAGTGGCCATTGTTACCAATGCTTCAGCAAGATGCCATTCTTCAGTTATATTAAACAAGCAGATACTCAACTTAGCAACGTTCTTAAGTAATCATCATCTATTAACTGCTTCCGTTCCGTAGAATAACGGAGATGTGTTTCATAATTTTAGCAAATTTAATTATATGTGATTACTGCAAAGTCTAGTTAGCTTGTTAACGAATCAGAGATATGATTGGACGTTTATCGATGGAGCGCTCATCACTGAACGCAAAGCGGAATATGAGTTGAAATGTGTTCCTTGGACCTTCCGCTTGTGATTAAGGTAATTTGAATAGATAGTAAAGCTGGCAGGTGCTGAAAGAGTTTAGAAGAAAATGAAAGTAAGAGAGATACGAACGAGAAAAGAAGATCAATAGGCTTGTGACACAGTATATTAGAAATATCTGTTTGGATCGACTTAACTTTTATCGATTCAAAGGTTTAGTAATTGATTTAGACAGTTGATAAATGTATTAAGAATTAGGAAGAAGAGCTGGATAGGATACATTCTGTCTAATTAGGGAAAGTCTATTAAAAGAGGTCATAGAAGGCAGAATGGAAAGATATAGAGGCAGAGGTCGAGATTAGTTATGTTCGATGATTTAAAGAACCATTGATAAGTGGATATGAAGAGGAAAGCGGAAGACGGAGAAGAGTGGATGCGTTATATACCATGGACCTGCCAGTAGGCAATGCACTAAGAGAGAGTGTCATGAACGACAGATATCTGCGTTAAGAAATGTAAGAAATTAGATTGAACATTGATAGTAGTACTTGTGTTAGTTCCTTTTAAGGCGCATGCAGTTTTGGATTGGTTTATTATCTTTAATTTTGTATCTCTCGTGAAGTAAACATGTTATGCGTTGAGTGGATTGACTGTACATGTACGAGTAAATGGGTAGGGGTTTCATAAATATATGCCATATCTAGGCCTTACATATGAGATATCGATCTGTGTTTGTATCAATTTAGTCACCTGTTTCCCGGTAGGTTCGAGGTAGGTCGCCTTTCAACCGAATTTCTTGTTGGCCCATTGCCAGCTCTTTGTTCTCGATATAAATTTGTTGCATATATAATGTTACGCATATAGGCCTACGTATAATTAAGGTATACAGTGCACTTTTGCACCGGAGATGGCTGTTATGATTTAACGTTACCGGAACGACTTGAAAGGTTTCTCTACCTCTCTCCTGTAACCCCATACCTCTTAATTTTAGTTTTCTTTGTGGTCTTAATTGTAAGTGAGAGGCGGGTTGAGTAAAGTAATAGGTGAGTAAACTAATAGGTGAGAGATTCTTTTGTTTGATTATATTATGAATATTAATCTACCGGAAAGAACTTTTATGTAAGCGAATATAATATTATAAAATGATTAATGTGAACATCAATCAAAATTCGTTCAAATCAAGTGAGTTGTATTGGCTAATTTACATTTCGGTGTTTGTGCCAGTAATTGATTCCAAATTCTCTTTCTAGTTCTTTTACGTTCTTTTTTGACAGTTGTAACTATGAAGAGGAAAACTAAACTTTGTATGTCGTGAATCTACCAAATGGCGATTTTTAGTCATATTTCCCTATATATGTTTATTTTATATGCACGGAATTATTATTATTATTATTAGTATATTATTATTATTATTATTAGTGTTGCTGTTATTGTTGTTGTTGTTGTTGTGCATTTTTAATCTTAGGGAATTATGTGCATTAAGGTTATATTTAATATATAATCATCATCATCTTCCCTTGAATCTCAGTTTAGCTAGGGTCGGGAAAAATTGAAGGTATGATGAACCGATATATTTACTAATCGATTTTGATACGTCGATTGATTGATTTTAATACCTTGATTGATTTATTATATTATTTAGATAAATGTTTATACCTCTATGAATTTTGTACCTTTATTGATTAATTGCTTTATTTTTATGGGTTGTTTTTGGACCACTTTTGAACGAATATGATAATTTTAGCAAATGATGTTTTTGATGTCTCTATCAATTGCTTTTAACATCTTTTAGAATAACAAATTAGACTCATTAATTGATTTTGACACAGTTATTAATTAATTTTGACACCTCTGTCACTGTTGATTTTGACCTCCACTCACTGTTGATCTTGACCTCCACTCACTGTTGATTTTGACCTTCACTCACTGTTGATTTTTACCTCCACTCACTGTTGATTTAGACCTTCACTCACTGTTGATTTTTACCTCCACTCACTGTTGATGTTGACCTTCACTAACTGTTGATTTTGACACCTCTATCAATTAATTTCTTTTCTCCATTAACCTATAATATACTGTTTGTGTGATGCAGCATTTAAAGATCTCATCCAGTCATCTATAATGTACTGTTTGTGTGATGCAGCATTTAAAGATCTCAGCCAGTCAGATCAGATTCGGCTGATCCAGCAGAACTCATTCGAGGTCATCCTCGTCAGGTATACGAAGCTCTTCACTCCATCCGGGCTCTTTGTGCCGGACATGAGCGAGAAAATACCGAGGTTCGTTTTATCAACGCTGCGTCTTAATAGCGTAATGTACGTAATTAGTAATAATTATGTAATAATAGCGTAATAACGTAATTAATAGCGTAAGGGGAACGTCATGAAGTTTTAAGTGACAGATCCTGAGCTGAATTGAACTCTCGTGGATTCTAATCCCAGCCGAGCTGATCTGAGAGTAAAATATCGGACATTCACTGGACTGGTTATAAGGAAAGTGGTCTAAATTGCTGAACGGTTTAAACATGTGGTAATAAAAATGATAGATATCAACATAGTTGATCATTGCATTATAATGCGTGTTTACATTTTATAAATTTGTCATATAATGGATGATTAGCATGTGTTCAGTTTGGTAGTTGTTTGATGTGCTTAGTTTATTTAATTAATATTGAGCAGAACTGTAGTAGTAGTACATAAATTTATTTGAAAAAGTCATCAAACATCGACAAATAATTGCGAATGCAGATAAATTAAAAATTCCAAATGTGAATTAACATAATTATGTAACATCAAGCATAAAATACAATTTGCTTACTACGGCCATCAGAGAGGGCACAGAAGTACCTTAACGAGCTGACCACCGCAATGAACAAATAAATAAACACTGCGCAAGTTTCGTCCATCGTGTAATGCAGTCGATCAAATTTTATCTTGTGTTTAAGAGAATTTTTAGTTTGCTATTGTAGTTTTTATATTAATTTCTTTGTGTAATTTCTTGTTTTCTGATATACCGTAGCAGAAAAATTTTAATCTACGATTTGTTTAGATTATGGTAGACATTTGGGGATATTTAAGAGAAAATTAATGTGTTTATGCATGTATTGTGGTAAATAAATTGTAATTTGTGTATCGGATGAGTACATATCCTTAAATATTTAAAAATGTTGTTTATTAGTTGATCTTACTACTGATTGACTGATTGAATAGTCAATTGAGATGATTTATTAATCTATTTTTGAAAAGAAACAAAGTAAAGTTGATGCCGAACCTTGGAGAGTTCTTTGTGGAACAGTACAAATTTGCTGACGTGTTCAACCTACTCAAGCTGACTGATGAGGAATTAGGTCTACTCACAGGCATCATGATCGTCCGTCCTGGTGCGTTTATATACCTCCCCCTCTCTCTCTGTCTCTATCTCCCTCTCTCTTTCACGCACTCTTTCTCTTCCTCTCTCACTTTCACGCACTCTATCTCTCTCTTTCACGCACTCTCTCTCTCTCTCTCTCTCTCTCTCTCTCTCTCTCTCTTACTGAATGATTAAAATTATTCGTCTAATGGCGTTAATAATTCGTTTAATGATTCATTTAATGACTCTTCTAGCTTACCCTACTACTAAATTTCTCTGTAGCTACATTGTGAAGTCATAGTATTTAGGAAGTCTGCAAACCTTTTAATGTAATATGTCCTTCGTTCTGACGTAATCCTCTGTTCAGGTTGTGTATATGATGCTTATTATTTCGTTAGAAAATTCATATGGTTACTTTATGGTATTATGTTAATTTATTGTGCATCCCGTGTTGCCGTCCGAATATCATCCTTTGCTTTGTTTGGCTTCTTTGTCGAAGAAAAGTAAAAAGAATATCTATGAATATAATACACTCGTATTACTTATTAACACTCTAAAATCTAGAATGTCTAAATAGTGTAGGGGTAACGTCATAGGTGAATTGAACCCTCGTGGATTGGAATCCCAGCCGCGCAGATCTCAGAGTAAAATCTCGGACATTCACCGAACTGTCTATACGGAATATGGTCTAAATTTCCAAACGGTTTAAACATGTGGTATTAAAATAAAAGTGATAGATATCAACACAGTTGATCATTTCACTATATTGCGTGTCTACTTTTACTTTACACTTTAGTATTTGTATATTTGTTATAGCAGTTTAAGGACTGAAATGGGTAGCACTTTTGCCTGAGAAGTTGGAGGCCCTCGGTTCGAACCCTGTAGCGCAGACGTAGCTTGAGCATAATTTTAGAGCTTTGCATATGACCTATATATATATATATATATATATATATATATATATATATATATATATATATATGCATGTATATATATATATATATATATATATATATATATATATATATATATATATATACGATCATACCTTCTCATTAGTGCTAATATGTAGCCATTGTAAGATCATACCTTCATATCAAAGCTACTATGTAACCATTGTAAGATCATATCTTTATATCAATGCTACTACATAACAATTGTAAGATCATATCTTTATATCAATGCTAACATGTAACCATTGTAAGATTATACCTTCATATCAATGCTACTATGTAACCATTGTAAGATCATACCTTCATATCAATGCTAATATGTAGCCATTGCAAGATCATATCTTTATATCAATGCTACTATGTAACCATTGTAAGATCATACCTTCATATCAATGCTAATATGTAACTATTGTAACATCATATCTTTATATCAGTGCTAACATGTAACCATTGTAAGATCATATCATCATATCAATGCTAATATGTAACCATTGTAAGATCATACCTTCATATCAATGCTAATATGTAACCATTGTAAGATCATACCTTCATATCAATGCTAATATGTAACCATTGTAAGATCATACCTTCATATCAATGCTAATATGTAACCATTGTAAGATCATACCTTCATATCAATGCTAATATGTAACCATTGTAAGATCATACCTTCATAATAAAGCTAACATATAACCATTGTAAAACTATTTCTTCGTATCAATGCTAACATGTGGCCTACATAAGATCAACCTTCATATCAAGGCTAATACATAACCTACGTAAGTAGCCCTTGTGATACGGAAACAGACGTTAAACTGAGCTGTATGTCAATGTATACTATTGTTGTCTCTGTAGAGAACTCTGTGTTGGAGAACGAGAAGGGGGTGCGCAAGATAAGAGAACTCTATCTGCAGGCGCTGCATCAGAAGATGAAGGAGATTAGACCTGGTATTTCCTGCTCCTAAAATTTACTAAATAAATTTATTGACTAAATAAATTTATTTACTAAATAGACAATTGATAAATATCATAAGGACTAGATAGAAGAACTGTATGTGTCATGTACTGAAAGGGAATGGTTGCTGAAAGTGGTAATTGAGAGAAGAATGGAAGGAAAGAAGGTTAGATGAACATCGAAACTTGGGATATTAAAGATTTAATATCTAATTCATATATTGATATAAAGAGAAATGCAGAAGATAAAAATATATGAAGGAGTTATATTCCATGGACCTGCCAATAGGTAGTGCTCTAAGAAAGAGAGAGACAGAGAGAGATTTATTGGGTTATATTATAATCAAGCAGCTCGCTACAATGGAGTGGATCCTCAACTAATGAATAATAAGTCATTGAGTTATTTTCAGTCGTACGACGAGAGCATCAATGTTCGCTAATTAGAGGACAACTATATGCCAAACCTGTGATGAAGGATTTGACTGGCCCATTGTGCTTCCGAGATTTAATTCTTCATTTGGCCGAAAGTATTACCCCGGACATTCAGGCCTAAACCTGCTACATCATCATCATCATCATCATTATCATCTTCTTCCCTTAAATGCCAGTTTAACTAGGGATGGGATACGAATAGAGCTGCATTTTTATCAGTTCGTTAAAATTTCTGTAAAAAAATTTGGAACCTGGGCGCTCACCAACCAAATTCCTTTTCAGACGTCGTGTTGGATCTTGTTTTTATGTCGCCTTCTACGACACGTGCATATTTACACGGTTGGTGTATTCTTCAAGCAACCCGGACACAACACGGGAAACCTGCTACACATAAAGAAATTGAAATCTGAAGATGAAGTATTTACAAATTGACTTAATTTTTTCTTATGTGCAACTGACTTTAAAGAGCACTACGATAGACTTAAACAAACAAGTGTGGGTCTTTTAGGAGACTTGTTGCCTATCTATACTAAAACCATAACTTTCTGTCGTCTCTTACTCAAGGTATATCACGGTATATCTTTATTTTTGTGTTTTAATTATTCTAAACACAGTGGGTAGTACAAATTGGAGATTACATGTGTGTCTGTTATGAAATCACCTTGTAATCTGTAATTCCTAAATCCACTCTTCTCTGTCTTCTGTTTTATCTGCATATCCGACGTACGAGTGGATCTTTAAGTCATCTAACATTTATTTATTTATATTATTCTTATTTTTTATTGATAGTCATTTATTTTTGGGGGGATACTGTTTATGAAGTTGTAGGTTTTAATATAAAACCTTCTTTAGCTTCGACTAACATTTACTGGGCATGCAATCAATATGTTGATCAAAAAGAACCTTTTTTCTTGATACTTGACTGCACATTAGAAAGAAAGAGAGAGGGAGAGAGAAAGAGAGAGAGAGAAGAAGAGAGAAAGAATATACATTGATAACTTTTGTTTGTGTTGTGATAGATTCATACAAAGAGCATTTCGAGAAAACGCTTTCCATACTTCCCTACACCACCTACATCAACAACATCCACTCGCAGAAACTGGAAAAGATGAAAATGAACCCGCACTTCAAGGACAAGGAACTGGACCTACACGAAGAAGTATTCACAACTTAACTGTGCTAGAGAATTTGTTAGAAACTTTGTCCATGCTGTCGCGATTACTGGTAGTCCAGTGGACTGAGTGTAGTCAATTTAGCATTCGGCTTGATTGCAAAATTGATTGCATTTTTGTTTGAAGTATCGCGAGTTCAAAGCCAGATAGAGCCTACCAACAAAAGCACCGACGAGCCTAATTCTGACAACCGGACGGTCTCGAACATCTTACCCGGTGTACACTTCTTTGTTTACAATTACTGTCAAGTAAAAATAAATCAAGAAGATTGACGCGGTTTCATTTCCTGGTTTGTTCATCTCACGTCGACTCTAGTGAGCTTCGAAACCATCGGTAAACCCTGTGTAGCGTCGATCCTCCTCAATCCGGTGAACTGCTGGTCCGTGACAGAAATTACTATGCTCAGCTACATGAAAACAAGCATGCCTGTGGAGTTAGGAACGTAACGTCAAGCTAAGATGCGCAAGGTGTTAGTATTGCTGTTGCTAACAGCTCTTATATTTCGGTTCATATGAAACTGTCGCTGTCATTGCGTGGACCGATATTAGAGTCTTAGCCCCAACATCTGCTGTGCTGCTAGCGTTTATGCTGTGCTGTCATCAGATGCAATTCTGCATTGCCAACCGCAGGACTATGTTGAAAACTGTCGTGTGAAAGTCAAAGCATTTCACTTTATGTCTCTGTCGTACTGTGCAAATATAATGTCAAATAAGGAACACATGTAATTCCGTCTTGTGTGTAATAAATATTGTACGAGTGTAAGTAACTTGGATTGAATCAGTCAGATGAATTGAAACTTGATGTTTGTCCACTGGTAAATTCTGAGCGCAAGACTGAAGCATGTTACATTGTATTCTTTCGGCTTACCTTTGTATATATTTTTGTAAGAGATTATTTTTTGTATTACCCGAATATAAAAAAGCCGTAAGACAATTTATAGGATATTTAAACTGTATCGTTGCTTTTTTATCTTACAAAAACGAGAGGTAAATATTACATGTTCCAGAGATATTTCACTTGTAGTAGGCAGGCTGTACTATATATAATCCGTGTGCTAGTGTTTCCGTATCGTTAGGATACTGATGATCCTACTGGGATTCGATTCTGTCAATCTTATGCTTGGCATTCAACTATGCTATCAACTAGATAATCCAACCGTCTGAACACTAAAAGCCAAGATAAAGTCACAATTTACGACAGTTTATTGCTCGATAGCATATCGGTGATAGGAAGAGCACTCTACAGTACTGTTCAATATATTGAAATGCACACTGTCGCTGAGCGTGTTAACTATATGCATGCTTTTTATACGCTCTGATTGTCGCCTTTCTGCAGATATTTCGACAAATGCTTGTAAACAATCTAAGCTCTCTGTCTGATTAAGATCCTCACTATACAGCCTTGTACTGTGCCTGCTACGCAGTCTGTCAGTGCGACAGTTGTATTCATTTAGGCATTAAATTTATTATTTTATTCAATTTAAATTCAATAATTATGTTATGCGCCTTAGCTGAAATAGCTTTCTCTTCTCTTTGGCGTTGTCTGTCTCATCATTAGTTTTCTCAAATTATTTGGCTGTACCGGGATTTTCAAGCTCCATCGATTAGACTCGACTACGTGGCCGTTAAAAATCTTCTTAACAACTTCTCCGCCTTTATTTATCGATAAATTAAATAAGTTTACAAAAACGTACTCGATGACAATAGTCGCCCGTTACCAGACGGGCCATACAACTCGCATAGCTATATATTATAACCAGTATTTATTTATTTTTTGGTAAAGGTTTTGCGCATTTATAGATTATTTCTAAATTTTGTGAGAAATTAACTTATTCTTTTATATTTTTTGATTTACCGAAATCCCATTTGGAAATCTCTAGACGTCAATATAAAATGTACATAGTAAAGTTAAAGTAATTGTTATATAGAAAAGCAAAAATGTATATTATGGAAACATCAACCGTTGATCGCAACGATCGTTAGCTGATAGTTGTGAAAGTTATTTTGATATTGGTATCAGCTTGACATGATTTTTCTGAACTGATTTCTATTTTAGGATATTTTTACTTAGGTTCTGCTTTTCGCTGTTACTAGTTAGATGGATTCGTTTTCGCTGTGCTTGCATTATGGGACCGTTACTAGGAGAGCGTCTGCTTGTCTACATAACTCAGTCTGTTAGGCAACCAGATAGCGCCTGTATATTTGATTTGATGAATTTGTATCGTAGCTTGCTGCCGATTGGCGCTATCAATAGCAAAGATATGATTAACCATGGAAAGGATTGATAATAACCTGCCAGGAACCTGTAAAGCGGTCTCGAAGACTGGTCACTGGTCATGACACCGCTATAGAAATTGTCAGAGGTTATTATTATTATTAACTCTAAAGGTTCAGGAAGTCCCGTAGGTTCCAGAAATCCCTTGGATTCAACTCTGGAGCGAGCCGTGCAGAAAGTAAGATCTTGGATAAGAATGGTAAATGATAATTGACTAGCATGTCAAACGATTAAAATACATCGTATTAAAATTTAATGATGTCATTTACAAGAAAGCGTCGTATTGGTATGTGCTTTTGTAGGTTTGAATTGTAGTAGATATGTCTTGTGAATTATCTTTACATTATGGTAAGGATTTAGCGCCCTGTGCCTCACCCGAAAGCGATGTCAGGTACTATTTAAGTAAACTTTAAACTTAAAGTATTCTTATTGCTGATCTTATGTAATGCTAAAATCTATTAACCAAATTACATTGCATTTCTCTGTGCTCAATTTCTTATGATAATATGTGATATTTACTAGGCCTACTTTTACTAGATGGCAGTAAACTGTGAGCTTACTAAATGAGATGTTTAATTTAAAATATTATTGCATATATCAGCTGTGTAATTTTCCTGACAAATGGGAATTTAGATCTAAAATATTTAGATAAATTATTTGTTATGTTTATGTACTGCGTTAGTGTAACGGATTTTATTTAAGTCGACCGGCTATACTAGCATTAAATTACACTTTAGGAGAGAGTTATAATTAAGGTATTATCATACAAATTTTTTCACTTATGAATGACTGTGTAGATGTAATCTTCAATAATTTTATGCCAATAGTAGCACCACTGCGACATACCTCATAGAGGCGCCCTATGAATATTACTACTATTTTTATTAGGTTATATTGTTAGCTTGTTTATGAACTGTTTTGTAGGATTGTGATCAATTGTTAGAGGCGTAAATTTTTTGAAATTTTCTTCTAAGTTGTGAAACACGACATTCGATATACTCGTAGACTGGTGGACAGTTTTAGGTGTGTATATAAAAAGCAAGTGTCAATTAATGACGGCTGAGAGCGTTGCTAATTTGTAATGTTGTGATTGTCTATGGTCTGTATACTGCTCTAAATAATCTGCTGTGATTTGCACTATACAGTCTGCAATTTGACGGTGAAGAAAACGGACCTGGATGAAAAATCTAGATCTAGATGAATATCTATTGTAACACATTGGCCAGACTAGAAAAGCTATGTGTGTGTATGTGTGTGTGAGAGAGCGAGAAAAAGATAGATAACATTATTTTACTATGTAAACCAACATGAGATCTATAAAGTCCAGTATCCGATGACGTGGATGCCTAAAGTATTCGATAGCATCAATTGTCTGAAAATTACACAAATTCTATATAAGCCATCACAAGAAGTTCTAATGAAAATTGTAAATATACTTGTTTTTGTGTAAATATGTGATAAGATATTGTTGTAAACTCTGTTCTATTACCATCTATAGCAGCTGTTTTTGTTGTCATATTCGACGGTGTTAATTTCAATCTGCGCTATACTTTTCTGAGCAGTTATTATGTTCGCTGTGTTCTTCAGGACTGAATTGGGGTAACAGGTAAAAGCGGTAACCATTCGTTGTCTGACATTGATTTTGCAAAACTTTACTGAACGCATTGTTGCTTACATTCAGTGCTTGAATAGCGAAGGCAAAGAGAAGGTTGAAAAGAACCGACTCTATTTGTCTGGAACATTTTAAAATACTTCTGACGCTGAAGTCTTTAGGGATGGAAAAGCTCCTCTGATATATTTTTGATTGAAATTTCTTCATTATGAAGTTAAACCCTTCCCCTCTGTAATTTGAAATTTAAGCACTGATGATAGTTTGGCCTCATGCTAATAATTGTTGCAAACCTATTAGCGATTACTTGTTGCTTAACTTTATAAACCTGCTCTCTGTGTATTGGTATTGTACAGCAGTTTTTCCGGTTATATTTTTGTATGCTGAATAGAATCGATTTTGATTGAATATCGGCAAACTGTTTTTTCCTGTGCGTCAGCCCGATGTGTTGTTAGCTTTAAAACATACTGTTGATAATTATTAGGAAATTGACGTGAAACGATTCGATTTTCGTGCATGATTTAATACTTGGAAACGTTATTATGCCGCACATGATTCGGCGTTTGTTTTGGCAGTCGGAGGCGATATTTAGTAGTAATAATATTACTGTTACTAATTATTTATCGTCCGTATTTCTTCCAAGGATGATGTGTCGGCTACGCACTTCCTTTCAAATATTTTCGTGCCTAACTTTGTTCTCAAATATGTGTTTGAGGGAACTATGAGATTTTAACCGAGCCGATCCGTTGAACCCAGAGATACCGAATCAGTTGAATGATTTCCCTTCCCTAAGTACTTGATGTGCCATACTGATGGAATTTTACCTAGCTACATGTCATTGGTTTAGTACAGAAACTTCATTGTTACATTTACGAGCATATTTCTACCCGAAGGCTTATAAAAATAGATGCATACTATATTTAACGTTCATTTCCTTATCTCAAGTTTATTGTTAGACGGTCCGGTAGGTTTCTAACCAGCCTCCTCTTGCGTGTCAGACAAGTGTGATAAGTGTAAACCTAAACTTAGCATCATAGGATGCTTCAGGGACTGTAGGCTCTTGGGGCCGTCTTGACTCAGGAGGGGCATTGGTTGTATGCTGTTTTATGCTATGTAGCACATTGGTTTGTATGCTGTTTTATGCTATGTAGCACATTGGTTTATGTGCTGTTTTGTGTTGTGAAGTAGCACATTGGTTTGTGTGCTGTTCTATGCTATGTAGCACATTGGTTTATGTGCTGTTTATTGCTATGTAGCACATTGGTTTATGTGCTGTTTTGTGTTGTGTAGTAACACATTGGTATATGTGCTGTTTATGCCATGTAGAACATTTTTATGTGCTCTTTTATGTTATATGGCACATTGATTTATGTGTTCAATGCTATGTAGCACATTGGTTTATGTGCTGTTTTATGTTATGCAGCACATTGGTTTATGTGCTTCTTTATGTTATATAGCACATTGGTTTATGTGCTGTTTTATGTTATTTAGTACTACATTGCGTGGCCTTTCTAAGCAATAGGGTAACTTGATCAAGAGATGTATTTTATATCTATAGTTTTCTTCTAGTCGTGGAGTTCGCATCAAACAAACAATCCTAGATGCGTACAAGCACGTAGGCTTATGACGCGCCTGCTAGTTGTTAGGCTATTGAACCGGCAGGCTAAGTGCTTTAGGGTCTAGAGTTCCTAGAACCGACATTTCTCAAAAGGGAAATCTTAAATTATAGGCCTATTTAACATTCACGTTTACTGGCATTTAGATATAATGAGTTCAGGTCTTCGAGTGTTTATAAACAAACTGTAAAGATAAATTCATTGAGTGTTTTACTTGTTTGATCTAGTATTTTAATAACTATTATTATAGTAAACTCTCTTTTGTCTTGCAATTTTTACTTAATTAAATTCATATTACTGTAGTAATTATCAATACTCTAATTACTCTAATGAATTTATTATATTAACACAATAGTAGAATTATAGTGTTGGTGCTATACCAAAGCTCTTACACTATAATATAGCGTTAACTAAAAAGTTGATAACTTTTTAATAAACTTGGTTACTCTTGGTATTATAAGCATTTTCGCTATAATTCCCTCATACTGGTGGGATATACTAGTATGGTCTCTATTTTGTGCAGTTAAAACTAGAATACATTCTAAATTTGGTCTCTGTTTGGTCGTGGTTAAAACTGTGACACATTCTTAGTACTGTCAAATAATTTGTACTATGTTGTACTTCTTACACTCTTAATAATGTAGTAATTGTTGCAATAGTAATATCACTGACGAAGCCTTGCTTAGTCACTCTTAGTATCACTTATAATTGTTATCGCTGCAGGCAAACTCAATACCTTTTTAAAAAATATATGCGCCATTTAAAAACCTGGTAAAGCTAATGTTTACGTCAGTTTCCTCACTCGAAAGCGATGTCAGTGACGGGCGAGCCCAGGATTTGAACCTCGCACATACTGATCCGCGATCGAATATCTTACCGACTTCGCCACTGGCTCCAGTTGTGAGATGTAGATTGTTATATCGAGTACTATATTGAGGGTGGTACTCTATCATTTTCTGTGACATTCTGAATGAAGCCTCCATCACCCGGCTTTATAAACTAAATGAATATACTGAGGCCCTGTTCTAGATGATATTCCTACTTTTTTGGAGAATTTTTTCAATTTGTTACTTTTAGTGCTTTTAATTGAAAAGTAGTTTCTACAGCGCCTTATCGTGACATTCAATTTCATTTGATTTACAGTCCTGTTTGTATACAGCTATGTCAGAAGATAGATTAATTTGAATTTGTGTGATGCTAACTTACTGACTGCACTTAGCGACAAAGCACTAAGATCCAAACCAACCTCAGAAAGGGCGTTCAGTTGGTGAGCGCCTAGGCTCCAGAAATTGCTACAAAATTTTCTAATCCAGAACCTAGTTAAACTGGGATTCAAGAGAAGATGATGATGATGATTTGTGCAGCTAACTGTTGGCTAGCTTTGATACCGATGTTATAATGAGATTAATTTTTAATTTATACATACCTTTTCGTCATTATTAACTATACAGTGCTTAATTTAAGAAATATTAATATAAATTAGGTCCTTTGTGCATCTTAAATATCAGTGCATCAAAATATATATGTGCATCTTAAAACATTGGTACATCTTAAAGTATCAAAGCATTTTCAAGTCTCAGTGCATCTTATAGTCTAGTGCATCTTACAGTCTATTTAGTGCCTCAATGGTTCTTAAGGTCTCGGTGAAAAAAATAAATTTAAGTTTCATTGTCGTTATGTCAACATTTTCAGCATCATTGAATTTAGTTTTGTTTTTGGAGATGATATGAACACATTTTATTCTTGATTTATTTGCACGTGAGATTGTAATAATTAGAATAACATCTTTGTATTTGTTCACGCTTGTGTGTGTATATATGTATGTGTATATTGTACGTATGCTTGTATATGTGCGTGTGTATGTGTGTACGTGTGTATATGTATGTGTATATTTGTATGTGTGTATATGTATGTGTATATTTGTATGTATGTGTGCATGTGTATATTTGTACGTAGGCGTGTGTGTGCATGTTTGTATATGTGTACATGTATATGTATGTATGTATGCTTATGAGTGTGTTTTACAAATACTCAGTGTTCAACATCTGATAGTTCTTGCCCTCTGCCCAGCATAGATTTGATTTATTGTTTGACTGTTATTTTTATTTCGTTGGATTAAAGTTCTTGATAGAAGAATATCGCTTATTTAATTGATTTAGCCGTCATTTCTTTTCTGTTGTAGATTTTGTTTGCTTTGTATGTTCCCTTGATAGGTTTAGTATAATTTTAGTGTTGAGGTTATTTGATAATCGAAATGGAGATATGGCATTTACTCAGCATTGTCCAAAGGATGATCTACGTAAATATAAGACAATTTATATGAGACAATAAGACGCGTCTATGGTTCTAAAAAGAATGCGGCGGTGAGTTGAACTCATAGATTTTTAGTTGCAAAGCAAACATGATACCGAAATTTGTGTATTGTTTTACTACAAGTTGATGAAATGATTTACAATATTTAAGTATTATTTTAACATCTAATTAAGAAGTAGGTCGTACTAATTCATTCTCACTTGTTGACTAGGATTAACCGATCTTCTCTATTTTTCTCATTCAAAGGTGACGTTCGTGACATTTTCATGTCAAAATTGTTTATCAATTTCAACCAGACCGGAATTGCCTTTTTCTATCAGTCTTTCCACTGTTACGTCCTATCCCAAACCTCTAAGAAAGCTTTACGAGCTCCAGCTGCTTTTTAATTGTCCTATTCTCTCCAATAACTCACCAATATCTCCAAGATCTCTCCAATCATTCGCACATTTCTATTGACGCTGCACTATGTAATTGCTCTATCTACATGTATATACAAGACGAGTTCCTCTTGAATCGAAACATGTTCCTGTCGTATCGATTGACTACGAATTTAATCCATTTAACTCCTACGCGAACTTCTCAACTATCCTGTCGTATACTCGTATAATTGCACGATGTCTGATGTTTATAACAGAATTAAGCTTGTAGTGTACATGGCATTGTATCATATTTGTATGTAATCCGTAAAATATTGGCTTACGAAAGCCATCTATATACAGCAGTTATTTACGTCCTCCACAGCTGTGGTAATGTGTCTGAGAATCCTGTGTTTAACGAAACTGTATTATATAGGTCCTTTAGGTCTACTGTAGGCCTATTATATAGGTCTTGTAAGTCTACTGTGGGCCTAATATTTACATGTAGGTTAGGCCAATAATATAGGTCATGAAGGTCTATTGTAGGCCTATTATAAAGCTCTTGTCGGTGTACTGTAGGCCTCATTGTGTAAAAATGCTGGTTTTTTGTTTCACGTTTCAGCTTACACTGTCCTACAATTAATTACGCGCTAAGATTGCATGTTGTTTTAGTTTTGTACAGCTCTCTATATATTGTTAAATCAATAAAGTATGAAATATTTTAAATGGTAATCGAGTCGATACTTTGTCATTATTATAATTAACTGAGTCAGTCCTTTGGACTGGGTAACTGACGACATTAAATTTTGTCATGCAATTATTATAACACCATAAATATTAATCGGAAATAATAACACATCTCGATGCTGTCTGTTTCCGTGGCACTTTGGCTGATGCGGCTTCTCAGAATGTAGAGGATTTATTTTATCGGTTTCATTTTTGAATTTTCAATTAAATAAAGTCTCTTTTTATCTTATTTTTTGCCCAGGGCTCTATACAGTTTAAGGGATTTCAAAATATAATAGTAATAATAATAGGCCTAATAATGACATTGAAACTATCGCCACAAGTAGGTCTAATATCTGCATATCAAGCTGTGCTGCTGGTTCTGCGGCTGGAGCAGAAAACTGTGAAATACAGTGAATTATCTCGTTGATATCTATCTCAGTGCACTGCCTACTGGCTAATCCATGGTATATAACACCTCTACTCATCTCTATCTTCCGACTTTCTCTTCATGCCCACATACGAGTGGATCTTTAAATTTTTTGTAACATTCTTTTTGATATACCATTATTCTTGGGGGATTCTGCTTATGATGAGGTGGGCCCCCTATGCCTTCCTCAGCTTCGACTGGCATTTACTGGGCAGGGGCGTCATTCCCTGAGAAAACAATCCTGTTTACCCATAACGCACTAATTTTGTCCTCGTAGTCTTTGAGACCACAGGCACAGACTTCATTGATGTGTTAAGCAGGATGATTGTTGCTCCCAGTGTCGCTCTACGAAAAACATCTTTGTTTAGCAACGCTTGTCAATGGCTCTGCAGCAGTGATTGAAATGGGAAGAAGCGCAGGGGAACTCAGTTCCACTAGCTCTCGTTCTTTCTGACGTGCGTTCCCCCTCGAGGGGCCCATGTTAGATACTTAGAGACCTGTTAATATATTACAGGACGCCTGACAAATTCTGACCCTGCCTCTAGCTCTCAATTCCCACTTTAACCACTGCTCCGCAGCGTTACGATGAGGTGTGTTTTCGAGGTACTTTTATCGGCATTTCGGAGTGGAGAGCAAGTTTAAATTGCTTCCCTTGTTTGGAAGTTAAGTAATAATAATAATAATAATAATAATAATAATAATAATAATGATAATAATAATAACTGATCGAGGACGAAAGAAACGACCATTAGTTGCAATAGGTATAAGGTGTTTCAGTTGTACAATCTAAAATATGGGCGGGGTTTAAAGCATTGATGGAGCGTGCGCCTTATAGACGAATTAAATAAGGTCGCGTTCGGTTAGCATTCGGATGAACGACCACTTTGGAAAACCATGTGCTGACAATATTTAATAAAACTCCAGGATGTTGGATGGTTATTCTTAAATACGCGTCAGCTGCCATCTATCGATTCTCGCTCAAAAGGCAACAAGTACTGCACAGATAGTCATCGAGAGAAGGGTTATAAACGAAACTACATAGAAAAACAACAAGTAAGGTAACTCAAACAAGCGCGATAAATCATGTGTGTAACCAAACCAGCGAAAGAAAGTAGATCAGTTTCTTTTTGAGGATGGGTCGATGTGAAATCGTTTCTTTCGCTCGTGTTATAGTAGCCTACATGTAGGCCAAGTGTAGACTAAAACATCGATCTCTAGTTCAGTTACTTTTAGTATTTACAAATTAGTTTTCGTCAGTTTCGTTCCTTGTACTGGAAGTCATGTCGTGGTATTTAACTTTGGCAAGGAACCAGTATCGAAGCATGCCTAATATCTATAAATTATTATATTCTAAATTAGACAGAGAGGAGTGGAGGATTTGTATACCAAGGATCTACCAGTAGGAAGTGCACTAAGAGAGAGAGAGAGAGAGATAGAGATAGGGAGAGAGATTATAAATTATCTCTCGTAAGACACCATTGCAACTCTAGCTCATAAAATCTCACATTAAAGATAAATTTTGACAAGTAGTTGTAAACATTTTATATTTAATGATTAAATCATATTACCAGTCTTTTGAATGTTTAAGGTTTAGCTACTATGTTTATTTTTTGTTCACATGTCACACAGCACGACAGTCAACATATTTCGAATAACATAAAGGTACAAAGTAAAAACGCAAAGACAGGCACACTAGTACATGCAAAAACCAGGCCATCAATGAGGGAGCATAACACCCTATCGAGTTGACCACCCGGATATCAATCACCCCGCTAACAAGCGTCCCACATGTCTAAATCAAACTTTTAATCAAAATAAAAGAGTGAAAGTGTCAATCATAGAAGATTTTAAATTACAACAAAGCAGAAGTTGGATGAGAAAAAAAACAATTTTTCTTATTGTGACAAATTTTCTAATAAATACTGTTTAAATTCTCTAGAAAAGGTTGATAGCAATTTGATGTTGCGTAATATTGGTGGAATTTTATTCCAGTCCGTACACGCCTCATTTACATAAGATTTATAGAATGACACATTGGATTTTTTAAACAGATAGTTGGAGTCAAGCAGTCTAGTTGAATAATTATGGTTAGAGTGGTTGAGATCAAATATATTAGCCAATACTGTAGACTTAGGTAGATTACTGCTAATACATTTATGAATCAACTTGGCCATACAGTATTTATGCAATAGATGAACTGGCAAAATATCATAAGAAACATAAAGATCTTTAACATTACAGTAACGATGACTTCCCTGCAAGGTTCGCAGAACTCTGTTACAAGCAATATGTAGTGGTTGTAAAACATTCCAAGTGGCATAACCATAAATTTCAATAAAATATCTTACACGAGAATATACCATAGAGAGATACAAGTTCCTGCGACAGGACATTGGTATAAATTCTCTTCGATTAAAGAGTAATCCGTTAGCACTTTTAACAGTTTTTGTAATTTTTTCGATATGATTTTTAAAACTTAAATGTTCGTCAATTTCTACACCAAGGAATTTAATACAATTAACTCTTGCAATTTGATTATGGTCCATAAATAATGTAAGATTGTTATCACGTATATACGCTTCGTCATTGGTAGACGGAAAGAAAACAATATATGCTGATTTAGCTGTATTAATAGTTAAACGATTACTTTGGAACCAGTTACAAATTTTTTTACTTGCCGAATTGGCACATGCAAACAAATCTAACAAGTTATTTCCTTTAATAAAGGCATTTGAATCATCAGCAAAAAGTTTGAATGAAAGGTCCGGGCACTTATGATGAATATCATTGCCATATATTAGGAAAAGCAAAGGCCCTACTATAGAGCCTTGTGAAACTCCAACTGAGATTGGTTTAGTTGAAGAAACTGAGTCGCCTATGACTGAATATTGCTGTCTATTTGTAAGATACGAGGTTAGCCAACTGAGTGGTAAACCTCTTATACAATAATTTTCTAATTTATTTAGGAGGATGTCATGATCGACCGTGTCAAATGCTTTGCTGAGGTCTAGAAAGAGTCCCAGTGTATGATTTTTATTGCCTTTCTGAGAACGTATCATATTTAAACTACTGAAAATTGCGTCTACTGTAGAGTGCCCTTTTCTGAAACCAAATTGATTCTCAGAAAGTGTATTATGCCGTTCAAAAAATTCAATAATTCTGTTATATACTAGTCTTTCAAAAATTTTACTGAGGTTATCTAGCAAAGAAATAGGTCTAAAACTTTGTACATCGTCACTTTTTCCTGATTTAAAAACTGGGATAACTTTGGCTGTCTTAAATCTAGTAGGAAACACACCAGTAATAAAAGTTCGATTAATTATGTGTGTTAATGGTTCAGCAATAAAGTCTGAGGATAGTTGTAGAATTTTATTAGATAAGCCATCAGGACCTGTCGAATTAGTTTTTATAAGGCCAGGATGGTGTTGAAGACTTCATTGGTGGTGGCAGGTTTAAGAAATAATGAATTTTGACAATATGGTGCCAAATATTGCTTAAAATTAATATTAGTTGAGTTATGGGAGTTAAATTTAGATGCTAATTTTGACCCAATTTCAGAAAAATACTCATTAAAAGTTTCAGCTATTTCCCTTTGATTGTATATTTTTTTAGTGTCTTTTATCACATAACCAATTTGGGAGTTACAACGCTTTTTTTTAAAGCTGCAAATATTATTAAGAGTTTTCCATATATTCTTGATAGAATTTTTTCGCGAGTCAAGAAGATTTTTATAGTATTAAATTTGGGTATTTTTGATGATTCTATCAAGATCTTTTTTATAGGCTTTATAGAGTTTCATATCCTCTTCTTTACTTGATTGCTTAGCTTTAAAAAATAAAGAATTCTTATGTTTAATTTTTTTTCTTTAGTTCATTATTTATCCAACTTTTATCTTTAAATTTCTTCCTTGAACAGCGTGTTAGAGGCATATTAGCGTTTGAAAGCTCCTCAATGGTGTTAATTAAGAAGTCTAACATCCCATCTAAATCATTCATTAGCAAAATTTGAGACCAACTAATCTTAGATAAATTATTCTGAAAAGACTCAATGTTTTTCGCGTTTAAAATCCTTCTAAGTGGCCGATCGGCATAAGTGAGTAACTTTTCTTTGGAAGTAATTATAATCAGATTAGCGTAGTGGTCAGATATGTCACTGACAATAGTTAAAGATTTAATTAAACTTTGACCATCACTGGTTATTCCAAAATTAGAAAAAACATGGTCAATCACTGTTGCAAAATTTTTACCACAGTGAGTAGGTAATATTGAATAACAATTGAAATTTAAGTTATCAAGCAGATTAACATAATCATTAACATGCATATTAGAGTTATAATTGTTAAGATTAACGTTTATGTCACCAAGTATTAGACTTCTTTTTAAAGGTTTGATAATATTCATAAATTTAGCTAATAAGATATTAAATTTTGAAATACACGTAGATGGATTGCGATAAAATAGGTATATGAGAAAGATATGATTATTAACTTAAATATTAATAACCAGATGTTCTGCAAGAGGACCAAAAAATTGGATTCCGCAGAAGAATGAATAACATTGTAACATATATGTTTCTTAATTAAAAAACCAACACCACCAACTTTGCCAGATTTTGGAGTACTATGAATGAAATTATAATCCTCGAACATAGAATCAAAATAATTGATATTAGTTGACCATAGTTCCGACAAAGCTATAATATCAAATTTATTATTATTGGAACATAGTAGCTCCTTAAGTTTACTATAGTTAGCGTTAAACTTCGTATATTGACATGAAACACAGACGATATCGATATGTTAGATGTGGATTTGAGATATTTATAAGATTCTGTATAGTTATAAAAACCAATCTTAGAATTAATAATTAGATCATTATCAAGTAAAGAATTTGAGTAGGCATTATTATAATCAGAAAGATCCGAGTTATATCAAGATGAGCCATTTTTAATTTATTAGGACTACAGATGACACTGGAGCAGAGGTGGTAGTTGCTTGAGAGGTTGAGGTGCTAGTTTGGGTGTTAGTTATCTTCGCTTTAAAATTCCACTGCTTGATGATAATTCCACTTGACCATAGAAGGGTCGAGTTGAGAAAATTTTCTAATATATTCTCATTTATACATACTCGAAAGGCGTTGGAGCGTTCATCTCTTGATTTTACCTGAAAGCAGGAGATAGGGGGGCATCCACATGCTATAGATGATTCTATGGAAGCCACAGACTCGGAGATATCCACGTTGTAGATACCCAGGACCCTTTTTTTAATATAGGGTTTGGCTGATTTAACATTTACCACAGATGCGTCGCTGTTGTTGGATGGTTGAGTAGACTTGCCGACAATTTTAAACAACTTTTTGGTGGATGGAGTTTGTTTAGGTGGAGGAGAGTTTGATACTCTATCACTCCATAATTGACTGTTTCCTGCTACAATGTTTACATTGCGTTTTGTGTCGTTAGGGTTGGGCGGAGAGAGCTGGGCTTCGGTAACTCTGAGTTTCTTACGAGTAGTAGCTTTTAGTCCAGGTGCCCTCCTCTGATTCGCCGTCAGCTGTTTCATAATCCATTGACTTGATTGTTGCAGACGAGCTTGCTCCAGGTAACTTAACAGTTCTGTCGGGTGCTTGGACAGGCGGATCATGAGACCTTTGGGCAGCTGCATTAGCATAATTAATGCTCAGGTGGTCAACAGCAGAAGTTACGCATGCTAGCTTTGCTGTAAGCTCTTGAGTGCTTTGTAGCCGAGCTGATTCCTCATTAGCATAATTCAACTTTAAAAGTGAAATATTTTCTTCAATAGTGCTCAATTTTGAAATAAGAATGGCAAACTCACTAGATTCCATTCTCGTGACGGGTATTTCCTCCAAATTGTCTACGGAGTAGCGAGGAAGTAGGCTGGATGATCCATTCTCATCAATGAACGAGATGGTCGACATGATATCATCCAGCTCCTGTCGTGCCTTGTTTTCTTTATCACATTTCTGTCGTCTGTTAGGAGGAGCTTTCCAATTATCCAATTTTAACTGTTCTATATCTGCGACAAGGGTATCTTTAGCTATGGCTATTGACTCTGCAGAATAGAATTCTAGAGACATCGATTTTACAGTTTTCTGAGGGTGTCTTCTTAACGAATTAACTATGAAACACAGAACGGGGTTAATGCGAATAATTTTATCCGCCGCCATGTTTGCTATCCCATAAGATCGCTCGAGTATCGAACTCACGGCCATAGGAACTAACATTACATCTAATTTACTCAAATTAATACGCAGTAGATATATTATATGAAAATTATACTGATTGATTACGATAATCAATATTAAAGTTGCTTTCGACGTTTTGCCTTGTCACCTTTGTGTCATTGTGCAGTGCTCTGTGCTCATTTTTTATATGGTAGCACTAGAAAACATGTGGAAATGTTTTTTATGATTTATAAATAATATTCAGAAAAATTGCGTATTACTGAAGTTGTAAAAATTATCTGTTTGTAAGTTTATTATAGATATAAAATTAAAATAATATTTGTAAATTAATGAGCTAATTTAATTTATGAAAGCAGAGGACTCAAATGTAGATACTAAAGATCTATAAACTTTTTAAAGCCCATTGGGGGTGTAATTTATCAGATATGCACTGAATGTTTATTCTGATATGAGCAATTAATGCTTTTGACTATGTTAATATGAAAGTATAATGAGGGGATATAAAACAGATACTAGACGAAGACGAATTACGTATAAGAAAATATTACAAACAACGTAATAATTAAAGTTTATAATGATAATTGATTAGGAGAAGAGTTTAAGAGTTTAATTAGAAGAAGAGTTTATAACAAATACATGATTGCCTCAGGGTGATTGTCTTAGTCTAATTTTATTCATATTATTTGACATTTCTATTCTATTGACATTCTTCAATATAGCACTTAAATATAGCAGTTAAATAATTAGAAATTAAATATCTAAATTTAAACATCCAAAATATTCGTGCACAAGATTTATGGTTATATTTGAATAAGAGATATGATTCTATTCAATTCTAACTGATATAATTTGTTTCATAACTTATTTGCAGTACTAATTGTGAACTTTAGCAACATTATCTAACATTTTAGTGATTTTTTATCAGAACTTCTTATTAAGGTTGAGCTGGGAACACTCTGGCAATCAGACAATGTTGAAGAAGGAGGATGTATACGAGTGGTTTAAAAGTTCATCAAGTTCTGTGCGTATAGATGTTTTCTGCAACATCTTACATCTCTGTGTTCCATTTGAATTAAGGTTAGTCTGCAGCTAAGTCTCTTAACTTGATGCACTGATGCAAGGCGCAATTTCTTACAGTCTGCCTTTACATTTCCGACAAAGCATTACTTAAGAATTGCCTTTCTTTATCCTGCACAGTAATGTAATGTAAAATAATGTAAAGTAAAAAAAATAAAGTAAAATAATTATCATAATAATAAAGAATATATAACTGTCTGTCTGTCTCATAAACTGAGTCTATCGAAGTTTTAATTTATAAATTTATCAGAATCTGAATTAAACATATTAAATACACATTAGTACACATTAAATGTGGAATCTATTAGTATTTATAATAAATCTGTAATTGTAGTAGTTTAAATAAATTCTGTTAGATTCCGAAGCTATCAGGGTCTGAATATATATAATTTAGGTCTCTGAGAATCTGAATCTATCTAGAATCTGAACATGGTAGAATCTATCTCTCTCTAAATCTATCGTAGTGTTAATATATTGCTATTTATGCCTAAAATATTGTATTTTATATATTTACAGGTTTGCGGCAGCTTGTATTGAAGATCTAGCTAGTCAGAGCTATGCACAGCTTCGTGACTTGGAGCTGAAGGCCAACAGTTTTGATACTTACACAAACTTATATTCTGCTCATGCTACTATTGACAGCCCTTTGTTGAGTCAGTTAGGCATCTTTCTGTCGCTCCTTAATTCAACTAATAGGCCATGTGCAAATAAGGTACGCTTTAAGCATTTTGTGGAGGAAATATTTTATTAATGGTATTCATATATTGTTTATGAAATAATTGTCAAAAATTTTAATTGGATAGAATGTTAGAAATTTACTAAGAAATAAACGATAGTGTTGTGGATCGTTACATGTATGTAATAGTATTAGAGATACTGTGCTAGCAGCTTGTAAAATTAAAGCACACTTATATCTCAGCACTTTGATTTGCTACTGAATTTCCGTGATATGGTTAATTAAGGCAACAGTGCTCAGAATTGGTCTGCAATCCTTTCCATGGTGTTTGAAACCTGGTCCTGCACACGGCCGGCCCAAACTTCTTGATGAATTGCCTGAAATTATGCATTACTAGAAACGAACAAGACATGGCTATGACATTGCTATGCTATGACAATACAAACAGCTATGCTATGTAATGCGTGTTGCTGTAAGGCAGTGCATCATGATTATGAGATGCATCTTATTTAACTTAACAATTTATGTCTTGGGAAACAAATTGGTTTACAGCCTTGGGCTGTAAGTAATTATGAGATTGACTGTTGTGTTCACTAATGGTATGATTTAAAATTTGAGTTGGAGAGACTACTCTAATGTCCATAGGATGACATCATATAGAGCTGCCTCCCAGTAACATGGTATAATTTTACAAATATCCATTCTGGTTTCTTTATCATTCTCTTTTTCAATTATTCTCTAGCTAAATTTTAAATTTCTGTGATCTGATCATCATATATATATATATATATATATATATATATATATATATATATATATATATATATATATATATATATATATATAGATTTAAATTGAATAGGAAGCAGGAATAAGAGAGTTTGTTTTTTGTATGGTGTTTTTAGATATTTGAGATACTGTCTAACGTTGCACAACGGTTGGACATGCAGATGAATGGATATTGCATAAATAGTGTCCGTGATGACGACGAGCATCAAGCTGTAATTGATGATAATCTATTAGATGACTTCCTTCTTCTTCTTACAATGGCTTCACTTCATCCGGCTTTCATATTTAGCCAGAGAATTTTGATACAGAAATTTCTATGTGGATTTAAGCATAATCTCATTACGTTTAATCTATTGGTTAGTCCATCGATCCCTAATTACATTATGTGCACATAATATTGAGAGCTGTTTAAAAGTTATGCAACAAATTCCATTACAATTTCGAATGCATTAGTAAGCCTTAATTTTTGCGCGGCATACCTATGCATCGACAATTGAATACTTTAATATTTGTGTCACTGGTTAACATACAGGTTTCGTATATTAAAAGTTTCATAACTTACAAGTTTAGCCAATTAAATCACTGGTTATAAGGAACTGACACGTTTTTTTAGAGTGCATACTTGGAAGTTAAATTGAATAAATGCAGGATAAATCGTTATTTTTGCATGAAAAGTTTGAGGGTTTTTAGCATTTCCTTAGAATAATTAATTATAATTTCATTTTATTTCATAGTTCTATTGTTTTATCATTGTTCTATTAGTTTTTCACAGTCACAATATGGAATAAATAAGCAATATATTATGTGTTTTACATAAGCTTTAACAATGTATTGAAGTTAACAAAGTATTGGTGAAGGCAGTGAAAACTGTGTTAGAATCGGTATGGAAAGTAGAGGTTACATTAAGGTTTGTGAAAGGCATTACCTTTGTGATTAGCAGATGTTTTTAATTTTTAAAATTTTCTTGAGTAAGTACAAAAGCAGGCTGTAAGTGATAATATTTGTAATGGACTTATCAATCTGATCAGATATACAGCTATTGAGGTTTTGAAATCTAGTTTCATATCGTTTGTTTGTTGAAGCCCAGAGATACAGAAGCAGAGATGATACACTCGACAGGGAAAAGGATTTCTGACATTGCCAAACTAATCGAGAACAATTCAGGTACTAAATTTACAACATAATGATGAGGTTTTGTTTTGTATATCCTTCTAGAAGATTGTATAATGGAGAGGTTTTCTTTTGTATTTCCTCCCTATAATATGGTATAATGGAGAGGTTTTCTTTTGTTGTCATGATTAGATGGTGATTTCTGAATTAATAAGATTTTGAAGAATGCATTGGAGATATTTGAGTAAATTTCATTTCAAATTGAAAGTATGTGATATTTTTATTTATTCATTTCTTCAATAATGATAATTGAGTTACAAATGCTTTAGTTTTTAAATAATTAAAGTTTCTTGTCTCATTGGAGCATTTAGCTTTACACAACTTTATTTAGCTGATGTTTGACATTTTGGCAGACTTATTTTTAGTTAATTGTGAACAATACTTAATCATGCTGATATTTGCTTCACTTTTTCTTCTTGGTTATATTTTTACATGATGGTTATAACTGGAAAATAAGATTAATGCAAATTTTGGTATGTTATGCAGCTGAGAATGGATTAGAACGACAATTGGACAGATTGAATGTGAAAGATGATGACGATACTAAAATCATTCAGATGGATTCCTTTCACAACTATGCTATGACGTCACAGTTTAGTACCGAACCTCCTCTAAAGAGTGTTGCGGAGGAACTTCATATTGGATATGTACCATCTGGATCTCAAACTGTCTTTAAGAGACTTGTATCTCATGAGTTCCAGACACGCGACAGAGAAATGGAATCACTAGGAGATGATAGCCTGGGCATGATAGGAAAGGGTAACACTGTCCTCTCTGATCCAGTGTCTGCGGTTGACTTATATGAGACACGACTAAGTGAATCTGATGCCAAAGCTTTTGCATCGATGTGCAGCGTTAGCTCTGTGTCGCAGCTAAATTCCATTTCTTCTCGTGCAGCTTCAGGGATATCAGACTATTCTCTGCGAGCAACAGGATGGAACGAATCCTCTGCTTCTAGTATTGTGCAGGGAACACGCGTTGGACAGTTAAATGAGTCATCCTCAAGTGCCATTTTATCATTTCCTAATGCCGCTTCACTCGGGACAGTAGAGAATAATTCTATCACTTCTGACGCTCTACCAATATATCCACACGTGAACCGGATAAATGAATCTGTTCCCTCGGACGCTGCGTCATCTTCTTTATCAAGTGAGGATAGTCAGGCGGTTAGTCGTCTGCAAGATGACAACAAATCATCATTCATCCAGACATCTAGTGCACTGACCTTGTCGACAGTCATTGCTTGTCAACCAGTTCGTTTCTCCGCCCCTGCGACAACCATTTCCGAGGCTGCTGTTGTTCGCCAACTTGTTGCCAGCGTTGTTTGTGGCCGTCCAAGCCGACCTTACTACAATCTGAAACCGGTAGCGTTGGATAGTAGCGGTAATAGCAATATGAGCAGTAGCTGTGAAAGCGGGGCTAATAGTAGCAGCAGTAGTAGTAGTGGAAACGAGAATGCAACAAATGGTGGAAGTGGTAACGATAATAATAACGCAAATATTGAAGACAGCCAGAGTAGCGATAGCAGCCAGTCAGGTGAAACTGTTGATATCGATTCAGCTGGTTTATTTGAGCCTGATAGTTATGGAGTTAACTTGAGCGATATTGACAACTGTAACATGAACGAAGGGGATGGCTATGGCATTAATGTGAACGAAATAGATAATTATGGTGTTAGGATTAATGAATCTGGGCTCTTTAATAATCTGCATGAGACTCATTATAATATTACCACTTCAGACATCGATAATTGTAACGTTATCTCGGATGATGCTGATAAAAATAATGATATTGAAGAGGTCTTTGGTGATGATCTATTGGCGCAGAATGTGTTGCTATCGAGTCAGGCCAATTCCCTTGCATTAACTGTTGGTGTGCCTGTTGACAACTTTCTTCCTAAACAATGTGATCCTAATATAGTATCATACGATGTTACATCTTCTAGTTTGATATCGTCTGAAGCGAGTTCTAGTGATAGTATAGGTCTACTGCTGCCTTCCTCTGCACCAATGAATGAAGCACTATTATCTCCTGCTACTGTACAACTGCCTATTGACAGCACAAAGTTGGTTCAAAATATCAATCCCGTTTTGCCACCTTTTATATTGCATCCGCTGCCGAATAGTTATCAAACTGTTGCTGCAATTCCTCTACCCGATGCTGAGATGGTACCTAACTGGGAAACGGTGAGTGCCAGCAATAAAGGAGAGCATGACTATTCACAAGTGGTTGCAATAAGCTCTCCAAGTGAAGCTGGTGATCAAGGGTCTGGAATCAGTATCAGTGTCGCTGGATTTCCGTACAATCCTTCAATAAATCCTACCCTACCCGTTGCTCCGGTTCCCGTCTTTCCTCCTAATTTTCCGATGCCTCCATTTCCATTTCTTCCTCCTCCACATTTGACTGCTCTCTCACACATGAATTCCATTTTCCTAGCCCCTACACCCAATCAGGTGCTTCCACCCGGAACCTTTGCTCCTACACACATCACGTCGTGTTCAAAGACTTCGCCTAGTCACGTTGAGGGAGGTGAAGACGTTAAGAATATTTGTTTGGCGTGCGGCCAAGCTGTCGTCAAAGAAATCATACCTCCTCCTAGTCTCCTCTCTGCTCCTATCTTCTACTATTACGCCATGCCTCCCAGTATGCAACAGCCTGTGCAACCAGGCGTACAACAAACAGTGCAACCCGATGCGTCGCAGTACTTACCACCAGGCGTGCAACCGTCAGTCCTATCTTCGACTAATAATGGCGCTAATCAAATGCATCTGATACCTCAGCAGTTGCAGGTGGTCCCTCAGCCATTGCAACAACAGCAGTTACTACAGGACTCCTCACAGCAGCAGCAGCAGAATATGCAGCAGCAGTATTTACAGCTACAACAACAGCAACAGCTGCCGATGCAACAACAGCTGTTTATACAACCACATGGTCAGCCACAACAAATGTACTTACCGTTGCAGCAGCAGAATCCACATTGGATGCAGCAGCTGAACCATCAGAGGTCACAGAAGCAGCAGCTGTCGCGACGGCATTTACCGCAGCAGCAACTGTCTTCACAGCAGCAGCTATTGTCACAGCAGCAACAATTGTCACAGCAGCAACAATTGTCACATCAACAACAATTGTCACAGCAGCAACAGTTGTCACAGCAGCAGCAATTGCCACAGCAGCAGCAATTGCCACCGCAGAACTTGACGCAACAGCAGTTTCCGCGTCTAGAACTGTCACATCAGAAACAATCGTCGCAGCCACAAAACTTGCCCGTCCACCGTCAGAATTACTTGCCGCAACAGCAGCTCTCTCAACCACAACATTTGTCGCACCAGCAACAAATGCCACGTCATCCGAATGCCCAGTCGCAGCTTCAATTCCAACATCCGTATGTTCCTCGGGGCTCCGGTCCCGCGCCCCCTCGTGCTCCGCAGCAGTACCGACATGGCGGCGGGAGGATCGTTAGATCGTCTAGCTTGCCAGGTGGCGCCAGCAGCCTCAGATATCCCGGTAGATATGGGGTCGCTGCGGGTGTTCGCGCTCACCGACCACCATTGATGCGGTTGCCGTATGTGCCCACACCTGTGCAGCAGTTAATGTGTTCTAACTGTGGCAGCAATAAGCACGATCAGATGCACTGTGGAGAATCAGCGGAGGAATATCTGAATAGCACCGGTGAGATAATTAGCAAAATTTACTATGTATAATAGAGAATTATTTTCAAGATTAGTCAAATGTTCCTGACATACTTTTGACTAAAGAATTAAACTTGTAATTATCAAGCATTAACTAAAGTTTTTCTGTGAAAACGGCTGATGTGCGATTGTAAGCCATCTTGTACCAAACTTCTGCTCAGATTAAGTTTCTGAATAATTCTCACACCAATTGCTTAGATTTTTAAAATTCTGATTCGATTTTTAGGCAGGAGTGCATCAGAAAAACTTTTATCCCCGGGTGTTTTAATTTTTTATATTTAATTTTTTATACTTAGGATGGATTGATGATTTTAAGGTAATGATGACAATATCTTTTATAATAAAACTACAATTTAAGTAACAATAAATGCCATTGTGTTATCTTCTCTGTCTTTCTTTCTCTCTCTATCTATCTAACTATCTATCTACAGTATATATCTATCTATCTATCTGTCTCTCTCTTTATCTATCTTCAGGTATACTGCGTAGTGGCATGTCCAAAGCTTATAACTCTTCCACATAATATATCCTTGCACGGACAAATGGGTTCTCTAGTAATCTAGCACCTCAGATTTTATTCATTTGTTTTCCTTCCTGTCTTCCTGCTATTACTTCTTTTAACGAACTGTCCCCTCTTGGAACGTATCCTTTCCTATTATTCTTTATTTCTTATCGGCTGCCTAACTGTGCCAACTGATTTACACTTCTTCAGTTATATTGCGACAGTTTTACAGTCTACTTAATCGCCATTCTTCTCGTTGGTCATGTTTCGAGTTTTTAACGTTTTCTAATTTTCTCCTACTGTAACAACCACAGTTCACAGCCGTACAGAAGTTTTGGTTCACACTATGATTTTTACCATCTTTATCTTATTTTAATTCTTGAATCTGTTAATTAGCCAACTCACCACTTTCCGATAAATTGAAAACTCTAAGGCTAAGTTTAACTATGTTTATGTTTGACAAGAGATACTGTCACAGACGAACTAATTGAGAATCAAACAGAAAGCTTTCTACTTCTCAGGCAAGCATGCTGCCGGTTGGGTTATCCCACCGATGCAAAAAAAATAGAACCATGCTTTTATCCAACTTTTACTTAAGCAATTCTAGATATTATTTTTGTCTGACTTCTTATCGAAGCTTCTTGTTTGTTCTAATTACGTAATATTTATTGTGGCGCTAACCTTTGATTCCCCCGAGACACCTGATGATCT
Organism: Enchytraeus crypticus; assembly: GCA_905160935.1. Taxonomy (NCBI): domain Eukaryota; kingdom Metazoa; phylum Annelida; class Clitellata; order Enchytraeida; family Enchytraeidae; genus Enchytraeus; species Enchytraeus crypticus. The sequence goes on along the minus strand of CAJHZI010000794.1, from coordinate 3,601,999 downwards.
AGGTCTGAGGCCAAATTAAATTGGGTGATAAATTAAAATGAATATTGATAAATTGATTATTGTACTGTGTTTCTGTTTAGGTCACTTTCAGTTGAATCTAACGAGCAGAAATACGGATTCAGTGTGAAATCAGCTTATTTAGCGATGCCTTAACTCACATTCTGTGTAGAGGTAACATGCAACAATATGACACTAAGCAGTGTGACACTACAGTATCTAAAGGCGCTCATTTAGTTTTCTTACTAGAGTGCTCTGCTGTAGAATTGATTGTTAGAAATAAGATATAAAATGCTGGGTGTGGCAAAGCCTAAATCAATCAGGTTTAATCATAGGAGAGTAAGTGCTTTCAAAGCTGTGAACTTTGAGATGACTCGTTGTAATTCTCTTCTTCAGTTGTACTGTTGAGATTGGTATCTGGATGCATTGCCTGATTGCTTGGACTGATTGCTCTGTGGTATGCTTATTACTACGCTCGACCAATAAACGTTAAAGTCTATGGAAAAGTGTGTAGAAATTCATTTCTAACTGTACAATATATTCTCAACAATGCACGACATTCATTGTACATGTACTGACTGTGACATTCATTCTGTAGGGTCACTTGTTAAATATAGACATTGCAGTGTAGATCTTCTTTTCTTTCTTCATTTTGTGTTCCTTCGAACAATATAAGTCAATATAGTCTGTCGTGACTGCAGGTGTGCTGTAAGAATCAACAAACTCAGGATCAGTGGAGGAGAATGAAAAATTATCTCTGAAATTGTTTTAGATGTAGTAGAGAGACAAAGTTTGACGTATCAGCTGGTTAGCACGTTGGTATGCTTGACAGTGCTGACTGCGCAGATATTTGGTAGTTGACTCTGCCCTATACTCAAATAATGATTAATAATAATCTCAAGCACAAGTTTAGCGTCCGTAAAAATAATATCTAGCCTTATATCGTGCAGAAGTTTGGTATTTGATTCTGCCCTGTACTCAAATAATGATTAGTAATCTCAAGCATAAGGCAAGTTTAACGTCTGTAAAAATAATCTCAAACCTAAAGCAAGCTTAACGTCCGTTTCCAGGTATGAATATCAAGAATACTATTAGTAGGAGAGCCACCATTGCTTTTAACAACATCCTTTGATCCACTAAGTACAGCTATAGGAAATTTACTGTGCCACTGGTTTAGTCAACTGGAAGTGTTGCATTGTTGGCAATTTGTTGTTGTTAAAAATTGATGAGCCTACTCTACTAAATTTAGTTGCATATTATAGTCATTGTACCGTAAAAATACATCGTTGGAAACGTGTGCAATATACTGTTGTCTGAAGATAAATTAGTAATTTTGTAATCGTTTGGTATCTTGTAGCACAATAGCTCAATTTTCTGTGAAAACAATTTTTCTGATTTATTTAATGTTTCTGATCAAGTACTAACCTGTAGTTTGATGATGATTGAAGGATTTAGAAGCTGAACTTGGATTAAGTGAAACATTCAACTGAGTCTGTATAGTTATCTTCACGATTCTGTAAATTTAAATTTATGACCATCTGACAAATTAATTGTAAACAATAGGCAGCAACCTTGAGTTATAGAAAGAAGTCAGTGTTGCTGTCTGATCAAAATCGCTATGATGTTCATAGTTTCCAAATTGGATGGAATATGGTTGGCTCAACTATATTTCGTTATGCTACTGAGACGTACTAGAAATATTTTTATATTTTTTATTTATAACTGAACATATAAGGTTGAGCTTAGAGATTTTTATATTGAAACTGCCATTTAATAATTCCATTATCATTTTTAAGGGGTGTAAAGAAATATTTTTTGTAGAGATCATTAAATAGGTTTTCCTGTGTTTAAGATCTTGAAATACTGAACAGACTTTTATATAGTTTAAAAATGGACAAACCTATGGAGCTAATACAGTAATGTCTGCTGCTTTGCTGAACCTGAAACATTTGACCGTACCTGGCATGGATCTTGCTGATCATATGGATCGTGCTGATCATATGGATCTTGGTGATCATATGGATCGTGCTGATCATATGGATCTTGCTGATCATATGGATCTTGCTGATCATATGGATCTTGCTGATCATATGGATCGTGCTGATCATATGGATCTTGGTGATCATATGGATCGTGCTGATCATATGGATCGTGCTGATCATATGGATCGTGCTGATCATATGGATCTTGCTGATCATATGGATCTTGCTGATCATATGGATCTTGCTGATCATAATGTGGATCATACTTATCATATATTTATATATATATTGTTTTTCATAAAATCTTAAGAAATTTGATTTTGCTCTCCAAGATAAAAATTAAATCTAGAAATATAACTTACGTCTTGTTAAGTAATGAAATCAATTTGTTGAGTGCTGGGATACTCTGTAAATGTATATGATTGACTAATGCTCATATTCTTCATCATTGAGGTGTATGCGCCTGCCTGTTTAATGATTTGTAGCAGGTTATGTCTTGTGTTCATGCACGAATGCTTGTGGACCATTTGCTCGTGTCTTGTGTAAAGTGTAGGTCTATAGACTGTATAGCCAATGCATAGTGTGTTGTGTTGTTGTGCAGTATTTTTCTGATGATGATCGGTTTATATACATTTACCATCTTCATTGGCAGGTGTCAATCTACAGTTAGCGTTATTTCTATTTTTGTAAATTGATACGGTATAGCCAATGTAAATTGACGGAGCTGGATCAGTAACCTCTTACTTCAGATTTGACGTGCACTCGGTAGTTTTGCTCGGGGTGAGTTCATAGATATTCAGTAATCCTAGTGATGAAACTTTCTAGTTAATAACTACTCGAAGCGCTATTGAAAAATCCTGCGTTGTAGATTGGCGCATCATAAAACTCATTAGAAGTATTGCGTGCAGCCTTTGACTTTTCTGAATTAAGAGTGCCTTCACTCCGGTGCTATTTAACTATCCCTGATGTCGTCTTTGGACAGGAACCGGATTTTAAATCGTCGTTTGTTGAGTTCGTTTTAGTAGAATTGTGTCTGTATATCACGACAGTCTAATCTTGATCCAGTATTGTTTTGATTTAACTTTGTTGAAGATAACAATAGTTTTCATACTTCGATAAAATAAGCATAGTAACGATCGTGGAAATGGTAGCATGTAGGCGTTTAGAGGCATTCAAGTAAACGAGGCCCCTGTAAGTGACAGTTGTCAGATAAATGAACTCATCCGCCATAACCTTCTCCAATCCATCCTCTGCTGAATCTGATATCAGCGAGTCAGCGTTTTCGCTGCAAATTATCTGAATTCTTTAATGTTAGCCGATTAATAGTACTATGTGTCTTGAACCCGAGTTTGGCTGAATATTAGAAAGAGGGAAGGATGAAGATAGTTAGGGTGTGTCTGTGATGAGAAGGTGCCACATTTATAATATAAATAGTTTCAGCATGTTTTATTATGACAGTGTGTACGATCAGTCAGAGCTTTAGCAGCTAATGCTTTATCTATTGCGCTTGAACTCTATGAGTTGAACAGTGTGATCATTCTATCGAGGAATTAACGTAGCTCATTGGTTCGGGAGCGTTCAGTGGGACCAATTATATGACTATCAATCCAAAAACTAATACTTATTTTCGCTCACTTTGCCGCAGTCTATTTTTAGGTCTATTAACCGGTGGACGCTACTATTAGTTATTGTTATTGTAGAAATTATTAGTGTAGTACTGGCTGATTTGTTTCTTCTGATGCCTCGATTCCTTATCTCGATGACTGTTCATCATCTTGCATATCTTGATCTTGTTCTCTGTAGCCTTTCTAAACATCCCACTTTTGGCTTTACTTTAGTCCTCTGTTGCTGGTGATGTGTCAAAATGCGAAATTCAGAATGAATTCGCGAATTTCTTGTATGATCACTTCTATATTTGTTGAATCTATCACTTCTGCTGTGTAAAGATGTCATCGATCTTCTGTTGCGTAATTCTCATTATTCCTGAAGTAATATTAGTCTGCTTTAGTTTAATAAGAGATATATTTAAATGTCTCGTTGCCGTGTTTAATCTTGTTAAATTAAAAAACGTGGATAGTGAGTTCTGTGATAAAAAAAACTCTGTTGAAGTTTGCACTAATTCATCTGAATTCGAACAGTGTTTGCCTACCAAGCTAGTTCTTTGATATTGTATTTAAGGATTCTACGTTCGAATCCTCGCTGAGCTGAGCTATACTATCTGTATGAAAACGATATCACGATCGTCTGCGAGTTACTGTTGTTGTTTCATTTGTAAACATTCTGATTGAAAGATACCATTGTTATAACGTTAAGTAATAAATACAATTTTACACACATTTGTAGAAGTTTAAATTTCGTTTTTGAACATAATATGTACAATTTCATTCTGTTTGAGATGGACTATATTGAACCAATGAGTAATTTACCCGTTGCAATATGGAGGTTTCATTTGTGTCAGTTTTGGCGCTTTGGGCACTTTTGTGACAGTTAGATCATTTAGATAGGAATTTGAGAGTCAAATCTTTGTGTACTATTATAATAAAATACGCGTAAAAAGCTCATGTTAACGTCAGTTTCCTCACTCGAAAGCGATGTCACTAACGGTCGAGCCCAGGATTTGAACCCCGCACATACTGATCCGTGGTCAAATAACTTACCTTCATCGCCACTGACTCCAGCCTGGATTCCTGTATTAAAATATTGGAGTACCTAAAATAAATTTATTTAAAACTTTATATATTATAGCTTATAAAAATTTACCAGAACTGCTACCATCTTTCGTTATTCTATTCGTTTTGACTCACAGATAGCAGAAAAAGGGAATTCAGAAAGCCAAGGGCTTATTTAAATCCCCAATCATACAACATCCAGCTTGTTTTTAAAACTATTCACCGACAACCTATTACAACAGCCTATTATTCACAACCTCCTGACTCAGAGTTCCACTTCCACTTACCAATCACCCTATGGGATACAGAAAACTTTCCTATGTCACCACACTCTAGGCTTGAACAACTTATAGAACGAAGAACAAAAGAGTTCAATTAAAATCTTATAAAATATACTGTGTATAAATTAAGCGAATTATAATCAGAATTTATAGGACTCAATTTAATCTTCAATAATGAATTTTAATCATCATACCATATAACTGAAAAAGATAATCTTTAGAGACCTACAGGCTACAATATAGCTTACATGCACACTCTAAGCTATTTAATCGCTCTTTCCAGCATGTTGCATTGCAGATCTGGAATTCTCTTCCATCCACTCGTCTCTCTTCGTTCGAATCACATCGGCCTTTGCTTTCCTTTGAGCAGTTTCATAGGCAGTTGAAGACCTACATTTTCAATCGTTATTTTCCATCCAGCGTCCATGAGTTGCAACCAGCACGTAAACTTCCTTTTCTTTTATTCCCTTTATATTTGGACTGATTTCTGGCTTTTGGAATTTACACGATTTTTTGGAGCTTCCTTTTTCTCACTGACTTGGATTTGTCTCAATAGTGCTCGATATTGTTATAAAATATCTCGCACAATATGACTTTGTATCTTTAATATTTATGGAGATCGTTGAGCTATGCTATAGAGTAAAAGGCACGAGAAATTCCCGAAAAGTAACTCATAAAAATAATTGTCATCATCAAGAAGCTTGTTCGGCTCAAAGATATAGAATTATTTTGTATTCTATGGTTCGGCTCTGATTACCATGAAAGTGTTCTACTTTCACTTTTGGAAACACTGCGGACATCTTATCTATGGTGATGTGTTGTGTTTATCAATAAGATTTTAGCTGTAAAACTAATTTCACTTTTCAGCGGGTTGAGCTCCTGATTAGTATTTTATTAGGAGTATGGCTGTGAACGGAGAGAATGTCGATCTTTATTCCGTTTTAGGGGTTTCGCGGAATGCTCAAATGAGTGAAATAAAAAAGGTTTGTAATGAGATTAGCAAGTTTATAGAACACGCCCTAGGTGTAGGGTTTGTCCTAACTTTATTTAATTAAGTATAGCGGCTATAGCCTCCTAACTCTGGTCTTTAATGGCTGATTCGAAATATAATTCACAAGCTTAATCGGCATTCGTGACCCGTGTTGTGTCCTGATTGCTATGGAATGGACCAACCATAGACTGCTGGTGTGTTAAAAAGCTAACAAGCATTAGCTAAGATTCAAACCAGCGTCAGAAAGGGTATTCGGTTTATGAGCGCCTAGGCTCCAGATATAGCTACAAAGTTTTCTAAGACGAATTGAAAAATTCCTCACACACAGACAAGACTGGAGAAGAACTATTCATATTCCGATGCTAGATAAACTGGAATTTAGGGGAAGATGAAGATGACAGTGATGTTAATTGGCTCTCGTGACCACTATCAATACGCCGCATCGTTCAATGAGCTCTTGAAAATGTTTGTCTTCATTAAACCGCAGTTTTATTTAATGGATTGGTAAATCAAATTATCCCTAACTTTGCTTAGTCGATATTATTCAAGTTAATTATTGTAAATATTATTATGTAGCCTTTAATTTCGAATACTAATGTAACCTTTAGTTTGGAATATTAATGTAGCCTTTTGTTTTGAATTTTATTGAGGTTCTGAAGTGGTTTTGCTTCCCAATTAATTGTAGATGGATTTCTATGAATTTTGTGAAGTATGCCTTACAACTGTTATTATGTTGTTACTATTTTTTAGCTTTCCATTGATAGATTTGTGAGAGTAACTTTAGGTTTGTTTCAATTTTAATTATATTTGAAATTTGAACATATTTTAAATGATCGCCTGAATAAGATTTTCGTGCTATGTCTCAGCCGCTCAGGAACAGAGATGAATTGTAATCTGTGCATATCATGAAATATGGTAAAGCATGAACTGAAGGAGGCAATGGAACCACAACAAAAGCCATTTTCAATGTTAAGGGCTACATTATAGTTTGGAAGATGTTTAGCCTAAAGTTGTGATGGGATCAATGTATTCATTAATTGAGTCTTGCTGGGCGTAAAAGAATACTGTAATAGGAATATATGTAGGGGACCACAAAATATATTTAACTACAAAGCAGATTGCAAATGAACAGTAAGAAGACCTAAATGAATATAGAAAGACTGCCTCGAAAAAGACGTGAAGGCTGCTGGAACTAGCTTGTATGGGAAAACAGAAGGAAAAAAGAATGAATATCGAGAAAATGGTAAAGAGTGGTGCCTTGTGAAGGAACATGATAGAGAAGTCTTTGACTGAAACCAGCCCTAGGATGATCACATGAAATGGCCTGCCACTTGAGAGAACAAAAAAGAGAGAGAAAGAAAACAATCACTAAGTATTGCAAATTACTAAATGTATTAATCAAAAGTTTTGCCATAAATCATCTGTGACATATTGATACAATTTATAATATTGACTATACATGTATTTATTACCATCATGAACGTGTGTTATTGATCATTTCATATTTGCTGTAGGCCTATCATCGATTGGCAAAAGAGTTCCATCCTGATAAAAACCCCGAACAAGGTGAAAAAGTAAGTGAAGTGTATATATTATATATATTTAAGCTTTTTTTAAAAATAATGGGCTATCATTTGTTCAACTGCTCCAAGATTATGAATTTCTTTGCCTGAAAATTTTTGATCTTGTATGTCCAATACTGCTCCATAACTGAGCTTAGATCTATCTCATCGGTGATCTATTGTCAATCTTACCTTTGATAGCGGACTTGCACTGTTTTCGGCTCATGCTTTCTTTTTGAGTCATTGATCAAGGCGCTCGTGTGTCATACTGTTAGTAGTTAGCTAGTTCACTCTAAATCTACCTGACATCACGTTCAGGTAGATACCATACTTTAAATCCTCATTAATTGACGTTATTTGATATATTTAACATGAATTGTTAGCACTTTTAAATTATAGTTTAACGCTTGTACACAATGTTGTGTTTCTGTATCCTCAAAAATGGTTAAATAGTTAGAGCAGTGAACATTTTTTACCCTCTGTACACTTTTAAATGGTTTTGTTTAAGTTGTAGATTATTTAACGATTTAATATTTATTTTGTGCTCTATTGAAGCTTTCTGCTTCTTGTTGCGATGTTTACTTGTAATTAAATCTTCTTTTTGAAATTGGTGTTTTGCATCAGGTGTGTCACTCACTTGTATGATTCTTTGTGAATTCAGTTGTCTTCAACTTTGTACATTAGATATATAATCCTTATCAACCACTCACTGTTAGTTCTGTAGGTCTTGTCTAAACATGCAGAAAGTGTTTGTCATGCTAAATGTGGGGAAGTATCTGTCTTAAAATGAATAAAAATTGTGGGTGCAAGTTAGCTTTCTTAAGATGTGTCTTTAGAATGTTGGACTATTAGAAAATTTATTCGTTTCGGATGTAGAGATAAAACAGTAAAAAACTAGTTAAACAGAAGAGTTAAAATTTACAAGCGTGTTGCAGGGCTATTGGATGTTTGTTAAATATGAGCCTATTTTGTTCAAGGAAATAAGTTTTGCTTACAAGTTTATCTGATGTTTTGTTACTGTGATATTTAATTCAAAAAATAAATTGTGAATAAAATGTTACTTTTTTGATGTTTAATTGCCCTGCTGTTTAGTTCAAAGAAATAAGTTTTGCGTACGAGGTTCTAACGGACCCGGAGAAGAAAGAGATTTACGATACTCATGGGGTGAGAGGTCTGCGAGAGGGCTTTGCTAATCATGCTGGTGGAGGTGGTAAGTGGGATCTTACTTAAGTTTTAATTTGTTAAACAAAATGCCTAAAGCCGAGCTGAAGTTTAGTTTAGTTTCATCTCTCAAAGCTTTTAATTTTGAACAAAATAATGCTACAGTGTGTCTATTAAGCTAATTTGTAATGCCAGTGTTAGCTTTTAGAAATCTAAGCTCTTAGAAATCTAAGATTTTAATTTTGATTTGTTAAGCTAAAGATAAACTGAGTTTAAGATTAGTTTCGTCTCTCAGTGAGGGAAAATTTTAACCTACCATATACATGATCAGAAGCCTCACCAATCAACTATATGGTTCTGACAGAATCAGTGGCATTAGTGGTGAGCATGAGGCTGATCAAGAAAGTGTTTCTTGAACCTGAATAAACCTTAGTCCTTAGAAAGGAAGAGTCAACGATACTTCTGGATTATAAGTTTAATTTAGAGAAAATTGAATTATTTTCCAAAACAATCTAGATCATATATCTATTGTCTTTCTCTCGTTATTATACATTCTATAATTTAAAAGCATTCAAACCGAAATTTTTGTGCGTATCTTACCAAATATCTTATTAGGCACAAATATCTTATTAGGCACAAATATCTTAGCAAATGCAGTTACTTAACAAATCACGCAAAATGCAATTTAGAACCAATAATTTTGCTTTCGGTGAAGCATCGTTGCAAATATGGAATTGAAAGTCTGTTACTGAGCTACTGTATTGCTTTATATTGTTAATAAATTATCTATCTAGATAGGTAATTAATTGTGTATTTGAATTCAGTAATTGTGCAATGACTGTATTTTTCAGGGCTTTGCATAGATGGATTTCTTGGGTCACCTTAATATATATCATTAATAATTAAGCAGATGCAAGATAACTTATATCCACTAGAATATTTCTAGTGCATATTATTCAAACTGACTATATTTACAGGATTTCCTGCAGATATTTTTGGAGGGCTATTTGGGGGTTTATTTGGTGGCCCATTTGGTTTTGGTGGAACATGTCGAGGGCCAAGAATGCACAGAAAGGGAGAAGATACCATACAGCCGTTGAAGTAATATTAATGCTATTGTGTTCTAATACAATTGTACCAGTTTGATGATTATGTTGTAAAATTGTTTCATGATTGGCACCAAGCCTCCAGTTAGGTTCGAATCCTGGCCTGTATAATCTCTGACTGTATCCCTGTATCCCTTGTGGTGTGAAACCTGCAGCTCTATGAACTTTGTAGCTTTTCATAATAAACTAACTTCTATTTATTTCTATACAATATTTGAGTATGTTCTTTTTAGGCTGCTGTAGCATAGACTAAATGTGTCTGTGTGTGTTTGTATATATATATATATATATATATATATATATATATATATATATATATATATATATATATATATATAGCACATAGATATATTACAGGTCTCTACTAGATACTGTCGTATATATATATTATGATATATGTGTATAATATATATATAATATAGATATATAATTATCAATAGTATATATAATATATATATAATATATATTATATACATGTCTATATATATACATTCTTATATATATATATCTATATAGATAGCATAACTATGATATATATAATATAGTACTATAATATACATGTATATATATATACATGTATGTATATATATATATATATATATATATATATATATATATATATATAATTTATTTGGCTGAAAGCTTGAGATGTCTTCTCTTATTTTTACCTGAAGCACTGTTGCAATTATAATTAATAATAACTGATTCAGTTTGAATTCTTAATGAAATATATTAACGTCCATGTCATTTTTAAGTCTGCTTAAAAGTAGCATGAATCTTCCTAGGGAATCAATCTCTAGAGTGCATATTTTTAGGCAAATGAGAGAATGTCTCGTTATTGCCTTATCTTTAAATACTCTTTTCTAATGGTGTGTAGAATATGCTTGCTGATTTTCGTGTTCCGCAGAGTTTCATTGGAGGACATGTACAGGGGGAAGGCTGTTAAATTATCGCTGACTAAGCAAGTTATTTGTTCTGCATGTAACGGGTGAGTTTATCTTCTTGATCATCACTTCCTGCTAGCATTTTATTGAGAAGGTTGCAACTACTCTAGTACAATCCAATAGTATTGCACATCTGTTGTTAGGAAGGAACTATTTTTACTTTGTACTAATTTCTGGTCTTACAAATCTTTTTCTGTGGAACTTTTAACTATTTAATCATGCTGTAATGCAATATGTATTGTTCTAGTAAGTGGAATTATTTATGCTGTCTACAAATGACTTTTTTTTATCTATGGTAAGAACATTTAGTGTAATTCGGATTGACGTATAATTGACGTCCCTGACATCATCCTTGTATGAGGAAACGGACGTTAAACCTTTATTATTATTAATTGTATTTTACCGTTGTAACGCTATTTATGATATGATAAGTGTGCTTTATTTGCAATAAAGTGGCACTGCGCGAGAGAGCTTACTATTTACTTTTCATTGTTTGCATATCATATGAGCCAGTAGCGTTATCACTTAGGTATCTGACTTTCAATCTGTAGGTACAGGTTTCAAATCCAGTGCTCTTCCAACCACTGACATGCTTTCTAGACAAAATCTAAGCTTTCAATCAATCACTCAATGCATATATTTATTCAGCGCCTCCTACGAACACCTACGGTTGTCGGTTCTATTCTCAATTATGGATTTTGAACTTTACTCCTTATATTATTTTTTTTTAGAACTTTTATTTTTCAGAATGTTACTATTACTATTTTGATACTGTGTGGTAGGCTAGGGGGCAGGGCGGGAGCGTTGTTTCCCTGCAGGGGTTGTCATGGTAGCGGCGTGAGAGTGACGTTTCGACAGCTTGGCCCTGGCATGGTGCAGCAGATGCAGGGCGTGTGCCACGACTGTCGCGGTGAAGGTACTGCTCGCTTCTTCTTTTCATGATTCTGACGATGGTGTAAGAGTCTTTGCACTTCCACTTGATAAGTCCCTGGTGCCGCCTTCGGAGGAGACCTTATCTTAATTTTTCTTTGTTTCAGTGGATTTTAATTAAAGCTGGTAAAGCTAATGTTAACGTCAGTTTCCTCACTTGAAAACGATGTCAGTGAATGGTGAACCCAGAATTTTAAACTCGCACATACTGATCCACGGCCAAATATTTTACCGACATTGCCATTGGCTCCAGCCAGTGGCGATGTTGGTAAGTTGGCGATGTCCATTTTAAATTCATTTATTATTTATTTATTTATTAGGCGAACCAACAGGATTTTGCAACCTTGTAAGAATCACATAGTATATGACATGTATTAATCACATGTAGTATTCACATGTATATTCTTTATGTATATTGCTTTACGTATTCTTATGCTTTCTCAAATTTTGTAAGGCAACATATCCTAGCATAAGCGTAAATATTTTATTGTTATGCTGCAGGTGAAGTGATGCACGAGCGAGATCGATGCAGAGTGTGTATGGGCAGCAAAGTGGTAAAAGAGACGAAGATCCTGGAAGTCCACGTAGAGAAAGGCATGAAGAACGGGCAGAGGATCACATTTCGAAATGAGGGAGATCAGATGGTATGTTGAGTTCTGCTTCTTTCTATACAAATTATATATCAATACTTACTAATACTTACATATACCTCTACTTATACCTCTACTTATACTTATTCTTATACTTATACCTTAATACTAATACTTACTTATACCTCTACTTATACCTCTACTTATACTTATACTTATACTTATACCTTAATACTAATACTTACTTATACCCCTACTTATACTTATACCTTAATACTAATACTTACTTATACCTCTACTTATACTTATACTTATACCTTAATACTAATACTTATACCTCTACTTATACTTATACTTATACCTTAATACTAATACTTACTTATACCTCTACTTATACTTATACTTACACTTATATTGATACTTATACTTATACTTATAATTATACCTTAATACTAATACTTACTTATACCTGTAGTTATACTTATACTTATACCTATACCTATACTTATACTTATACTTATACTTATACTTATACCTTAATACTAATACTTATACCTCTACTTATACTTATACCTTAATACTAATACTTACTTATACCTGTAGTTATTCATGATGACGTTAGATTGAGTACTTCTTCAGTAGTTTAATTTTACTGGTTCATTGACTGGTGACATTTGCCCATTTCAAAATTTAGTGACAGTACCAAGGACCTTATAGACCGTTTCCATTTTATCGCTTGCAAAATTACCTACGTTTTAAAACAATTGCATAGCAACCTACTGTCAATGTACTTATTCTAACAACTTGGAATCTTTTCTATTTTTGTTTGTATTGTTATGTGATTTAATGTACTTTAGCTAGCTATAGTTGTAATACTGGCATGGAGTAAAATAAAATTTAAAATAATACCTTAGTTGAGAGTAGTTTCAATCTTAAAAGACTTTAGTTTAATTGTTTAATCGTTCAAATTGCTGAAGCATATTGCTAATCATTCCTGTCAAATATCATAGCAAATGTTAAATTATTTCCTTTGTTTGATATTAACTTGATTTGTTTTGCGACCCTTTCTAAGCCGTACGATTTATTTTATTTGACTAACTTGAACTGAATCTTTATTTTTTCTAATTGCTGCGACAAAATGCCGCAGAAGCTGTGATGTTCATACAAGAATTCAAATTAATGCATACTAAATCATTCATGCTTTATCGGTGCAGTCTTTAAGCAGCTTTCTAGTACTATAAATTTAACAGTTTAGTTTAGTGTCAGTATCCCAGTATCCTGTTTCGAAAGCATATCAGTGATGGGCGAGCTTTGCATTTAAACCTGGCATCTACTGATTGGCTGTTGGACACTATAGTTATTCTAATTAAACTGGCTGGAGCCGGTGGCGAATTCAGTAAGATATTTGACCGCGGATCAGTATGTGCGGGGTTCAGATTCTGGGCTCGTTCTTCACTGATATTGCTTTCGAGTGAATAAACTGACATTAGCACTAGTTTTACTAGCTTTTAATGGGTCACCCTGTATTACTATTATTAACATTTTATCTAGTAATTATTATTCATAGTTTTTTAAAATTCATGGAAATATGTTGTCAGCCAGCGTGAAGAATTTAGTTTAGATATGAGTAACATTAAGAAATTTACTTTAAAATTTCATAGTCTGTTTTGAATTTACGGTTTTTCCAGTTACATCTAAAATTAATCCTCTATAATAGCAAATTTAATCTGTGGCTAATTTTCTCCCACATGTAAAAAGTAAATACGCATTGTAGTGAAATGATCAACTACGTTGATATCTATCACTTTTTAATACCACAGGTTTAAACCGTTAGGCAATTTAGACCATTTTCCTTACAGGTGGAGGTCCGAGATTTTACTCTCAGATCAACGCGGCTGGGATTCGAACCCATGACGGTTGAATTCATCTCAGGATCTGTCATTTAAAACTTAATGATGTTACCCCTATGCTATTGAGTCATTCACTAAAAACCAGCTTGAAAGCAAACGTGCTATCTATGTGCTTGTAGCCAGGTATAGAGCCCGGAGACATCTCTATTATAGTCCAGCAGAAAGAGCATTCGTTGTTTGAACGATCCGGCAACGACCTCAAGTGCACGCAGACTATCGGCATCACCGAAGCTCTCTGCGGCTTTCAGCTCAACATCAAGCAGCTCGACGGTCGAGATCTCATCATCAAAAACGCTCCGGGTCTTGTTATTGCACCAGGTTAGTAAGAATGTTCTGGGTCTTGTTATTGCACCAGGTCAATAAGAATGCTCCGGGTCTTGTTATTGCACCAGGTTAGTAAGAATGCTCTGGGTCTTGTTATTGCACCAGGTCAGTAAGAATGCTGCAGGTCTTGTTATTGCACCAGGTTAGTAAGAACGCTTCGGGTCTTGTTATTGCACCAGGTCAGTAAAAATGCTCCAGGTCTTGTTATTACACCAGGTCAGTAAGAATACTCCGTGTCTTGTTACTGCACCAGGTTAGTAAAAATGCTCTGGGTCTTGTTATTGCACCAGGTAAGTAAAAATGCTCTGGGTCTTGTTATTACACCAGGTCAGTAAGAATGCTCCGGGTCTTGTTATTGCGCCAGGTCAGTAAGAATGCTCCGGGTCTTGTTATTGCACCAGCTCAGTAAGAATGCTCCGGGTCTTGTTATTGCACCAGGTCAATAAGAATGCTCTGGGTTTTGTTATTGCACCAGGTCAGTAAAAATGCTCCGGGTTTTGTTATTGCACCACGTCAGTAAGAATGCTCCTGGTTTTGTTATTGTACCAGGTTAGTAAAAATGCTCCAGGGCCAGATCCTGGGCCAGCCCAGGATTTGAACCCCGTACATACTGATCAGCGGTCGGGTAACTTACCGACTTCACCACTGGCTCCAGCAAGACTTGATAACAGGACTTGATCAGTTTTATTGCTAATTCCTCACTTTCTCTCTCTTTTTCTCATTCTCCGTTTATCTCTCTCTCTACTTCTCTCTCTTAGTTTCATCATGAGCAATTAATTTTTGTTAATTAGAGATGTAGAAATTTTAACTTTAGACTAATTGTTAATATCTTTTAGAAAGCCTTGATCTTTAATTATTGTGGTTTATTTATTACACTATTTCATGGTTGCTGTATAAGCTGCTAATGGCTTGTGTCTGTATTCATCATCATCATCATCATCATCATGATTTTCCCTTTATTGCCAGTTTATCTAATGTCGGGGATACGAATAGACCTTCTCTACTGCTCTCTGTCCTACACCATATCATTAGGCAATCCCCTATTTTTCATTACCTTCTTAATCACCGCCTCACACGTCAATTGTGGTGTAACCCCTCCGTCTTATGTCTCTATTAAGATATAGATATGAGATGAATCTTGAGTAGCATATACTGTTTGTATAATATATACAACCAACCATATACAACATATACAAACATATTTGATGACATTTTTAGGCACTCAATAATTCTTTCCACTGCCTATTAACTTGCGATGTAAACTGAGTCCTACGTTTATGTAGTTATGTTTTATGAACTACGTAGGAGCTGGTAAAGCTAAGGTTAACGTCAATTTCTTCACTCGAAAGCGATGTCAGTGACGGGCGAGCCCGGGATTTGAACCCCACACATAGTGATCCGCGGTCGAGTATCTTACAGATGTTGCCATTGGCTCCAGCCAGTGTTTAAGTGATCTAGGAATTAATGTTATTCAATCACTTAATTACTTGTCTTTTTATTTTATTTCAGGCTCAGTTAAGTGCGTATTGAACGAGGGTATGCCAATATTTCGAAATCCCTTTGAGAAGGGAAATCTATATATTCGATTCGAAGTTTCTTTTCCACCAAATCACTTCATCCAGCCAAATCAAGCAAAGGTTTGTTGACTTGCGTAAACTCTTGTTTTCTCTAAGAATATTTATAGATTTATCACACCTTGTTTAGTTTAGCGTCAGGTTTGTCACTACGTCTTACACTGTCATATGACTATTGAAACTTTTGCAATTTTGATTAGTTTAATGTATTTTTAATATCAGTTAGAAGTAATTTAATTTAGCGGTAAAATTAAGTTTAAATTAGCCAACTCTGATGCTGCAACATAGGAGCTAGAATAAAATCACGAACTTTATGTACTTTAATTTTTTATTGTTAGTCTATATTCTGGTCGATGTTAGAGGCTTCTTGTTTGATTTGTTTATGTTACTGTGTTCTGCTGTCAGTTCCAAATATTCTCACGTCATTGGGCAGACGTTCATTTTCTTACGCAGCACCAACAATCTGGAACTCTTTACCTGCTAATCTTCGCTCTTGTTTTTCTCTTTCAACACTCTCTAGCAAGCTTAAAACTTACCTTTTCCCACCATAGACATAATCAATCTACCCTGACCATTTTTTTGATCACCGGACTGGCTTTCGTTTAGGACCTTGCTTCTCCTCATTTCTTTTGCAGATTGGTCTGGGTGAATTGATCTGTAGTGATATGTGCTGTTGGGGACGTCCCTGACATCATCCCTGGATGAGGAAACGGACGTTAAACCTTTTGTTATTATTATTATTATTATTACTGTGAAGGGCTCCCTTCTGATAGATCGATAATTTCAATTTTTTGCTGATATATTGTTAAGAAACTAAAGAGCAATTGATTGATTGACAAATAGACTAATTTTGCTGATATAGGCCTACAACTAGATAGTTAAATATCGTGCTAATATATAGATTATATGTTTATAATAAATATCTCTCTCTAGTGTTCTATCATTCATCTAGTCCTAGGTACATATTCCTATTCAGAGCTTGATTTCACGCTCTATAAAGAGTATCCATAGATCAACAGGATAATTCCTTCACAAATGGCTATACCTTATCAGTACCTTGGGAAGATATTACTTCTGAGGTGGTATCCCATTACCTTCGTCAGTTTTTTGCTTTGTTGCCTCTTACGATATGTGCAGTTAGCGGTTGATATATAATTAAATTTCCCGGACACAGTACGTGAATTATAATTATATAGCAATATATATTAATATCCATCTATAGATTTATTGAATGGCTGATTTGTAGCCTGACTGCGTCATTGGTTGATTGATTGTTTGACTTGTTAATTTATACGGATACTTACTATCGATTGATTGATTGATTGATACAGATATTAGAGAGTGTGCTACCTCCCAGGAAAGCGATCGATCCTCTGACAGGAGGGGAGGTGGATGAGGTCGACCTGATTGACTACGACCCTGCCATACACGGTCGCTCTGGTAGTACTCGATCTCATCATGGACCACATCGTAGAAGTGAGGTTTATCACGAGGACAATGATAATGACTCTGATGATGAAGGACCGGGAGTACGTAATGTGCAGTGCGCTCATCAGTAGTTGATTCAGTATGATAGAGGGCAGCGCGAATGATGCATCTGTGCAGTTGTCGCAGTGCATCGGTGCAGTTGTCGCAGTGCATCGGTGCAGTTGACGCAGTGCATTGGTGCAGTATGATAGCGGGCAGCGCGAATGATGCATCTGTGCAGTTGACGCTAGTAGCTGGTTGCAGCCAGTGGCGATGTCGGTAAGTTATTCGACCGCGGGTCAGTATGTGCGAGGTTCAAATCCTGGGCTCTCCCGTCACTGATATCGCTTTCGAGTGAGGAAACCGGCGTTAACATTAGCTTTACCAGCATTTTTAGTGTGTAATTTGCATTACGATGCGCGATGTCAAGCGTCCGTGTTGTACGTTACGCTTTGTGTGTATCTACAGATTCTGTGTTTCAGTAAATTTATGCAATAAATTTTATTTTATATCGATCATTTTAATCTGCTGCTGCCAAATCGAGTATGCTATTTCAGTTGAGAAACGAGATCAATGTAAATCTGAATGGTTTTAGTTTAGATCTGTTACTTAGATCTATTGTTTAAATCTGCCAGGTCTTACTCTGTGAAATTTTAAACTAATCTTTGAAGCTGGAGCCAGTGGCGATGTTGGTTAGATATTCGATCGCGGATCAGTATGTGCGGGTTTCTACTCCTGGGCTCGACCGTCACTGACATCGCTTTTGAGTGAGGAAACTAACGTTAACCTGAGCTTTTTTAGCTTTACCTTCTCATTGACGTCCCACAGGTTCGGTTCTCGGTTAAGCCGCTTACCGGGTAAAATCCTGTACATATACAGGACCATCGATGTGTAGTTGACCTAAGAATTTAAACATAGTTCAGTATATAGATATCATCATGGACGACCATTTCAGTATAATGCTTGTCTAATCTTGTTTAGAATATGCTTCTGTCGATTCAATTCGATTAAATCGTTAGAGTGTGGTTCCCTCGAATACATTATGTAGCTCTTCAAGGCAGATACATAGTGATTATATATTATTCAGGCTTAGACTATATACAGGTACATGTAATTCTGGAATTACTAGTATATAGTTATAGAATTCTTGAGAATTCATTTGTAGCCTACATCTTGATCTGCTGCGCTTCGTCGGCGTATTTTGCTCTCGGTTGTGATTAAAATAGGAGGATGTAGTGAAGAGAATTTGTGGAGAAAGATGGGGGTTAAGTTAGAGACGAATTGCCGTGGTGATATGAAAACTAGAGAATTGACTGATATGGTATGGGACAGAGTGCAATGGAGAAGATCAATTCGTATTCCGATCCTAGTTAAACTGGGATTCAATGGAAGGTGATGATGATGGTGGCGATTAAATTGAAATCTTCTATTCCGTATGCAAACAATTGATTCAATGGAGATTCTGTAAATTTAAAATCATCGGTTATAGTTACATTGCGTTTGAGTGATGTAATAATTATACTGGTCTCTATTGAAATCCTTTTAAGTTCGCTGTGTGATTTTGACTAATAGGAAATATTGTGTGATTGTGCTGCTGTATTTTGCTTAGAACTAACTTTTTATTGAGTGCAATTTTTCTTCCTACGGCCCCAATTTTCAAAATGTTCTCTCATTGACATATAATACATTATGATCTTTGTAACGTCGGGTTTTCTGTAGAAATTGTCAAGTGTCTGCCGGCTCCAATAGACATCCCTGATATCATCTCTGAATGAGGAAACGGACGTTAAACCTTTATTATTATTATTATTATTATTTATATTACCACGAAAAATAACAGGGCACAACCGACGACCTCGAGATTACTGTACACGAGTAAACAATTCTTCATGTAAATCACACCGCCATTGTAGTATGTTCCGTAAAAATGATGTTAAAGGAAAATTGTTAATAGCAGATTTTCTTAGGAAACTTTGCAGCAAGCGGGAGCGTGCGAATCAAAATCATCAATTGTACTGAAGCGTTTGATAGCATGTGCCAGCCGTTAGGCCTGTGTTATACTGAACGAAAGTATCTCTTGTATTTACTAAAATATGTCAATTTCAGTTTGCATATTTCATTAAAAATGCAAAGATAAGTCAGGAGTTATTATTATTTACAAAGTGAAACGAAACGAACGTTAAGATAAAAGTTGTTAGGTTTTTACTTATTTTAAACTTTGTGTTGTCATCTTGGTAAGTCTTACGAAATTACGACTATACATGTAGAATTTGTCAAATAGTTCTATTTTTTGCGTTATATGATCCAAAATCATATGGTATATTATTACAATAGGCGACATTAAGGCTAAATATAAATTAATTTTAACTTCGTTTTCTATCTCTCTCTTCTCTCTTCAGTGCACTGCCAAGTGGCAGGTTCAAGGTACATATTCATACTCAAAGTCTGTTTTCTATATCCAAATGAGCACTCCTTAGATCAACAAGTTAATCCATTCACAAAGTTTATGCCTTATCCATACCTTCGTTTTCTATATTACAAATATAATGAGATAATATCGAAGGAAATCAGGCTTTGAGTTGAACTGATGTTCTACTCACTATAGGCAAGGGCATCTCTCACGGAATATTATACTGTATATATAGCTTATGAACCCAATATTTGTTAGCTTTAGCATATATGTTAGGAAAATGTATGTTTATGTTTTATACAAGATCTATTCATGCTCAGTTGCAATACCCTTTAGCCTGTTAGTAAACTGAAATGGCATGACTTTAAGATATAAGTTCTAAGTATGCTGAGATGTAACAGGTAATTAAATCATAAATAGTTAACTAAATATAAAACATGCGCTCACCATGTTGTAAAATGTTTGTCAAGCATTTTCTTGACGTTATTACTTTTATTTTAGTTTTAAGTGCAGTAGTTGCGTTTCTACGCTATCAACCCATCCTTATGCTTAATATATTTATTACTCTTAGCTTTGTTGCATTAATTCCTAATGTCCAGATAAAATTTCAATAATCAATTTATTCCATATTATTTAGATACTTAGAACATGCATAGAAATAAAACTTGGTGTCTCTGTATTGTGACTATGTTGTCTAATATGCAAGTTTTTGTTTATGCAATCTGTGTAGCATAGTCCTGATGCAAGCTATGCAGTATTGGCCAGTGCGCGTTGGTGTGACCGTGTGTTCCTGAAGCCGACTCGTTTTTATATATTTTTTATCATTGTGTTCATAACTTTCCGAGAAAACTGTTGATATGTCCTTTGCTTTTTGTTTATTAAGATAATTAATCGTGATGTACATTTTATGATTGTATGAAATCTAACTATGTGTTTTTTATTACCATTAAACGTTTGTTTAATAGTTGAAAGTTTAAGTTTCTAAAACGATTTGTATCTTTCAGTCGAGCACTATACAAATAGCAAGGATATAAAAGTTCACGGTTATTATGATTTTATCTGTGTAAATTGTGTTTACTATGATCTGAAAGAAATTTTTAATAGCAATTTTTATTTCAATGTTCTATGTGTGTGTGTGTGTATACATCAGCATACGGAGAGGAGACTACTTGGTGGCTAAATCATTTCCTCACTACTGTATATAGTACCCAACAATATATGATTGAATCAAATATAAGCCAAGAACCCCTGATCATGACAATAGTTGGCACAATCAACCACACAGTCTGTTATGTTCAATTTACTGATGTAAGGTGGGCATGGGCACTTTTACTATATCTCAGATTTCTAAAACAAAAACTGGTAAATGCACATATTGCACTGAAATTGAATAACAAATCTTTCCTGAAATAACGCTGGCATTGCAACCTAAGTATTATTACTAAAATATAAATATCATGTTACCGTCTTAAACTGTAGTTTAGCATAACAAAGCCAACTTAAAATAATGTAAAATCATTACACCTGTATATTCTTGAATTTAACGCCAGCTAAAAAGTACCCTGCGAGTGATATTAAATATGTCCCTATATTATATAAGTACCTAGAAGCTTATACTATATCATGAACACTACGGGATTGTTCACAGAACAGTGCAAACACGAGATAGAGTCTGTTCATCAGTTGAAAGTCTATGTCAGTTTCGTCCACTGATGACATTAGGGTCATCGCTTAGCCTGCACTGGGAGATAGAGTTTGAACTCTGCTGGTAGCTCGTCCTCGCTGTAGAGCCTGTCAGAGAAATAAACTCTCCTTATCCGACAGTTAGCGTGGATCTACAAGACAATCAGTTAAACGTGGATCTACAAGACAATCAGTTAAACGTGGATCTACAAGACAATCAGTTGAACGTGGATCTACAAGACAATCAGTTGAACGTGGATCTACAAGACAATCAGTTAAACGTGGATCTACAAGACAATCAGTTGAACTTAGTCAATCGATGTTCTACTTCGAGTCGATCCATAAAAATTGCAGATAGAACCTGATAACAGCTGGAGGCATTCATATAACATCTGGGATTTAAAGAGGCAAGAAATTAAAAACTGTCAAACTGCACAAGAACTAGAACTTAAGGTATTTTTTAACCTACGTTCATTCTATCCTAACGTCTGCACAATTTCGACGTACCTGAACTCGTAATGTTTCGACGAAGTTGGTTCCGTAAGCTCGGCGGGTGAAGTCGGAGAGATTGAACTGGATCTGATTCCAGCCTTCATCCAGTCTCATCGGCATCGTGCAAATGAAAGGCTTGACGCGTGTTGTGCTCTGATAGTTGCTAGCACGAAACCTGCGTCGCACATTTTTGTCATCCAATACCTAACCAATTAACCAAGCAATCAATCAAAAGTTAGTCATTGTCGATCAGGAACTGGCGATGAGGTTTCGCATAGATTAGTAACAATCACAGCAAGATATTATTCGTTTATAATCAGCAATTA
The DNA here is from genome assembly GCA_905160935.1 of Enchytraeus crypticus. NCBI lineage: Eukaryota > Metazoa > Annelida > Clitellata > Enchytraeida > Enchytraeidae > Enchytraeus > Enchytraeus crypticus. The sequence continues at coordinate 3,579,600 of CAJHZI010000794.1, read as the reverse complement.
GTTTATGAAAACAAAATTAATGTTAATTTTATAGTTCTAAGAACATTCATCACTAAACAGTTTCTAATTTTAAAAATTTAAAACATTTTTTAATGTTCTAAAATATTTTTAAAATACTAAAGTTTTATGAACATTTCTTATATTTTAATATACAGGTATAAACACTTTTAAATTTAAAAAAACATTCTTAATATTAATTTGAAGATCTTTCAATTAATCAGCAATCAACAGTAATCTATTCACTCATAATGGCATTTACTAACTTTTCCTTGATCAGTTGATAGTTTAATCCTCTGTTGTTGGTAAACTATTGTTCTTAATTTTTTGGTATTCACTAAGAAATGTTGCGTGGTTATTAACTACAAGGTAAACAAAGTCAGAATATTATGTCATAATCAGCGATATAGCATGTCAACTGTCTAAACGCCCAAAAACAGGCGCACAGAGCTTTGCATTACTTTGCACATCGATTCAAGCTTGCAGAATATCAAATTGTGACGAATCAGTAGTTTACGCAACTTTTGATGTTTAAACACTTGATTATCTCACTAGTAACTACGGCTATCAGTAAACAGTAGCTAAAACATAATGGCCAAATATAGAAAGCCATGATTAAATATCAGATTACCTGAACTTCAAACGTGAAATACTTCTTCAAGTTCTTGATGATCATAACGAGGAATGGAAGCTTAATGCCGAGAGTTTTCTTGGGGTCTGCTGGACAGGTGATGTACGTTGTGCTACAACAGACAAAATCACAAAAAAATTCACAATATTCATAATATACATAATTATATTATATATATATATATATATATATATATATACATATATATATAAGAAATTTCTGTTAGTTGTTCACTCTTACTTACTGATTTATGGTACATCCTCTAGGACCGTTGCTTCAGACCTCTTCCAAACTATTTATACATATAAGGTAATACTGGCAGGATTGAGTTGATAGCAAACGTATCCAAAGCAGGATAGACAAAAGATTAAGGGACAGATTACAAGACGAACTTACTACGACTATAAAGACATGCATTAAACTTTACTCCAATGTAATTGGCAGTATTTAGTAGAAGCTTTGCAAAATATTATGATGCACTACAATGCCAAAAAGACCTTTTAATTAAGGTTACAACAAAGACAAAAGCTCCACTATCTATACACTAAAATTATCAATTTTATGTGAGTGAATAAAACATTAAAATTTGTTCTATCATGAAAAGTAACTGATAAATGAATATACCTGACATTGGTTCCAACAACTTCCAAAACCAGAGACTGAATATCATTGTCCGTTATTCTCTTTATGTGTCCATTGCGAACCTGAAATTAAAAAAATATGCAGACAATGAAGAGATATGTATATAGTTAATCCGTGTATATTAAATATCCGGACCTTAGTTAAACTGAGATTTAAGTGAAGTTGATGATAATGATGTATGTAAGTGTATATATATATATATATATATATATATATATATATATATATATATATATATATATGTATATATATATATATATACATGCAGTGGTTAAAGAAGGAATTGAGAGATAGGGGAACTGTAAGAATTTTTCAGGCCCCTTGCAATTAATGTATTATTTACAGATTTATGTATCTATTTATATATAATTATATATAAGTACAAATTCCTAAATCCCGAAAGCCTGTCCAAAGATAAAGGGTACTAGAGAAATGAGGTTTACGTGCTGGTTACAAGTCTTGGACACTGGATAGAAAATAAAGAAGGAAAAGGTAGGTCTTCAACTGCCTATGTAACTGCATATAGAACAGAAAAACATGATTCAAAAGAAGAATTTCGAAGAGTGGATGGAACAAAATTCTAGAATTACGATGCAGCATTCCTGAAAAAAACGGTTAGATAGCTTGTAGCATGAATTTAAGCTAGGTCTGACAAGAGTAATTAATTTAGACGACAGAGTAAGAGAAGGCTGCTTCACTTTACTCAGTGAGAAGTACAGCTTTGTACAAGGGTGGTGATGGACTTCCAGAATAACAAAGCAGTCTTGTAAATGATATGCTCTCTAATCTTTAACCAGGGCAAAGATATTAAAATTGGTGTAAAATGAGAGTAATTTGAACTAAATAAATTGCTTGCGCAAGAGAATTCTACACAAACTGCAAATGATCAACCTCACAGCCAAGAAGATTCTACACAAACATAGACATATTAGACAAAATCGCGGAAAAGTAAGAAACATGCCAGTGAAGTTTTAGTTATATATCTATGGAAGGTTAGGTGTATATCTAGGAAACCACAGATATTCCTCAATGAAGAAATGGGTGACATTGTAATACAGAAGATTACGACAGAGTGTTTCTTTTCAGCATTAAAAGCTGTTGAGATGTCCCAAGCTACAAGAATTCTGTCTATGATGGATTAATTCCTAAGAAATTAGACGACTCCCAAGAGGACATAGACTGAAAGATTGCGGCAGGAAGGCTTCAGAATCAAAGGAAGAATCAGAATGAAAAGAAGTGAAAGAGTGTCCAGATCTAAGATCTATGAGATAATTTTACTTACAGACAAAATCATCTTTATCCAAATTAAATAGTCTATAATTGTCAATCTATTGCTGTTTAACAAATTCCAACCGTAGATCCTATTTTGGCATAAAATAAAATTTTTAAACACAAATTTACCTTTTTGTCCCAGATCTGTAATGGCTTGCTACCAATACTATACAAGATAGATAGAAATCCGCTCTGAAAGGTGTTTTTAAACATGATGCATGAATATTCAGTTTCACAAATATTTGCAGATGTCAATTTTATTTCATTAATTTTTCCAGCTACCAAATTATTTTTCTTTGATGTTAAGTAGTTGAAATCTACAAATAACAGCAAACATATACTGTACAGCTCTGTACAGCAAAAGATATTTAAGTTATATTGCATCCACGCTTTTACAGATCTAAGCTAAGTTAACTTTACGAAAAATCCAATCAATCTCATTGTTTAATAGCACAGCGGGAACGTCTCACTAGCATAGCGGTTGCAGGTGTTAAGTAACGTCATGAAAATTCAAATAACCGATCCTGAAGTGAACTCTCGTGGGTTCATTTCCCAGCCTCGCTCATCTGAGAGTAAAATTACGCTCATACGACTGGGTTACACGGAAAATTGCCTAAATTGCCTAACGATTTAAACCTGTGGTATTAAATAGTGACAGATATCAACATAGTTGAACATTTCACTAAAAAAGTGTTTACTTTACTTTTACAATCCAAATTATGTATAAAAACAAAAAACACATGTTCCAGTGAAACAATAAATTACATTGATATCTATCACTTTTAATACCACATGTTTAATCCGTTGGGCAATATATTCCATTTTCCGTGTAACCAGTCTTGTGAATGTATGAAATTTTACTCTCAGATCAGAAAGGCCGGGAATCGAACCCCACGAGAGTTCAATTCACTTCATGGTCTGTAATTTAAGACTTCATGACGTTGTCTCTGCCTCTAACCACTACGCTTTTGAGACATTCTAATCTATTATAACGATCTATTATTGCAATTAATAACATAAATAAAATTAATAATTATTAAGTAATCTATTATTGTCAATATTATTGCTTAATAGATCTATTCCAACCGTAGATTGAATGTATTCGTCGGTATGGAAACTATTTAAAATTGTCAGATTTCTCATCTGAAAATAATTTACATTTAATCAAAAATTCTAAAATACAACAAATTACAAATATATATGAATTTAAAAAAAAATTATATAAAGAGAGAGAGGCGTTTGTAATATATACATGATTTTTTTAAAAATTCAATATAAAGAGAGGTTTTGTTTATTTTTGTTAAACTTACAATCTCGTTCTTTTCCCGTTCTTTACTTTTCTTCTTCTTTTCTTCTTTTCCCTGTGCATTTTCTGTTTACATCTGCAACTTGGAGTTATGTGTTCGTGGATGGTGATGGACTATAGGTTAACGAAGCTGTTTTGTAAATTATACGCTCTTTAATATTTAGCCAGTGCAAAGACGTCAGAATAGGCGTAACATGTGAGTATTTGGAACTACAAAAAATTGCTCGCGCAAGAGAATTCTGAACAAACTGCAACCGATCAATCTCACAGGGAGATTTAAAACCAGGGAATTGCAGTAGTCCAACTTCGATTGCACAAGAGTAGCACCAATTGTAGCAGCTGTCTCACGTGACAAATTTGGACGTGTTAGACGAAGATCACGGATATGGAAGAAACATGCTTGTGAAGTTTTAGTTATGTGTTCGTGGAAGGTTAGGTGTTTATCAAGGATAACACCAAAATTTCTCACAGAAGAAACAGGTGATATTTTAATACCCGAAGATAACGAAAGAGTTTTCTCATTCAACTTCAGAAGCTGTTGAGGTGTCCCAACCAACAAGAATTCAGTCTTAGATGGATTAAGTGCCAAGAAATTAGTGGACATCCAAGAGGATATAGACTGGAAAATTTGTTGCAGGAGGGTTTCAGCATTGGAATAGGAGTTAGGGGTGAAACAAGTGTACATTTGAGTGTCATCAGCATATAGTTCATGATCAAGAGAATGAGAAGAGATTAGAGCGCTTAAGGGTGTTGTATAGAGGTTAAAGAGGATAGGACCAAGAACGGAGCCTTGAGGCACACCATACTTTAAGTGAGAAGGCGAAGAGATGTACTCCATCACTTTCACACTAAGAGAACGATCCGTCAGATAGAAGGAAAACCAATCAAGAACAATTCCACGAACACCAAACCAGGAAGAAAGACGTTCCAGAAGAATATTGTGATCAATGGTATCAAAAGCGGCCGAAAGATCAAGCATACATAATCCAGTTAAGCGTTGCGTGCACATGAATGAACAACAACAAAATCAATGCTCAAGGCTTCGTAGAATACTATTGTCCGTATTAAATATCAATAGCCGATCTGATAGTACGAAAGAACAATACAAAATATAATTACTAGCCCTGTACTAGTATGAAATCAGTGTTAGACTGGAATTTTGGAATTTGCATTATTTTCTTGACTTTTCTTTCTCTTAAGCTTAAATTTGGACTAATGCTAGTAGCTTCCTATTCAAACTAAGAAAGTTCCTAAAAGTCCCTAAAGTCTATAGCAGCGAATCTATCGTGCTTAATAGTATTTTAGTATTTTATTGGTTAAATATGATTTTAAAGCTTATCATTTACAGTTTTTAAGTCGATGCTCCTAAATTGAAGTATTTGCAAAGTTTGTATGCTATGACGTATGAAATGGACGACTAAAACACGTCTAGACTGGTGTTACAAGTCTCTCGGCCATAGTTTGAGCAAGATCTTTGCTCTCGACTTCCTGAATCAGTATAATTTCGTTCCGATTCATAGAAATACTACTCGATATTCTATTGGTCAGCGTAGGCTAGCTTGACACCATTTTTGAACTTTTTATTGGTTAAATTTCTTCAAAGTGGGACAAATTATTGTTTGTAAACAAACATCATTATTTTTGTGATGAATATTGTACATTCTTTTATTATTAATTAATAACAAGTACACTAATTAGAGGGCTCTTTCTCTCCATCTCTCTCTCTCTTTTAGTGCAATGCCTACTAGCAGGTCCATGGTATATAACAACTCCACTCTTCTCTGTCTTCCGTTTTTTTATTATTTCCCCTTGGTGTCCGCATGAGTGGATCTTTAAATCATCTATCGTTCATAATCTCTGCGTGCCTCTGCTCCTTTCATTCTGCCTTCTATAACCTCTTTTAGTACTTCTCCCCTTATATTCTGTTTTATCCAACTCTTCTTATTTCGTAATTTATTTATCAACTGTCTATCTGTACCAACTCTCTCCAGCAGGGGCGGATCCAGGAATTTTTTAAGGGTGGCCCGAAATTTTTTTTACAGTACATTTTTTTTGCTTACGCTCCGTCTTCTTCGGGACATGTGACGCAACCAGACAAATTTCTGTGGGGGGGGAGCTCAAAATTGAGCTCACTACTGAATTCGGTTCATAGAGTGAGTGTATCCCCGTAACTTAACCCCCCCCCCCCGCTTATACCCGTACTGAAGTCAGGGGAATACCTAAAATCCTACATTTGTTTTGGAAGAAGTAGGTTAATTTTGTCACCTCTGAAGAAACTCTGAAAATCTTGACGAATTGCAAAAGTTACCTAATTTTGGTGGTGGTGGGGGGGGGGCTTAACCCCTCCCATCCAAGGCTGTATGCACCACTGCTACGGGACATAGTTCACACTTTTTACTTACATCCTTTTTTCCTCCAATGCATAGGTTCAAGTGAAAATTGAGAGCTAGTGAAACGGTTTTGGACCTACTTCCATTATACAGGGCTCCTAGTATATCCTAGAAAAAAAATCGAGCTATTGGAAATGAGTTCCCTGTCGTACCAACCCCCCTCCCCCGGCAACCCTAATCACTGCCATACTAACATATTTACACATTGAAATTGCTTTAGAGGCAATGAAACTATACCCTGTCATACCCTCCACCCCGGGCCCCCCTAACCACTGCCATTACTAACATATTTACACATCAAAATTGCCTTAGAAACAATGAAACTATACCCTGTCATACCCTCCACCCCGCCCCCCCCCCCAACCACTGCCATTAGTAACATATTTACACATCGAAATTGCCTTAGAAACAATGAAACTATACCCTGTCATACCCTCCACCCCGGGCCCCCCCCTAACCACTGCCATAACTAACATATTTGCACATCGAAATTGCCTTAGAAACAATGAAACTATACCCTGTCATACCCTCCACCTCGGGCCCCCCTAACCACTGCCATTACTAACATATTTACACATCAAAATTGCCTTAGAAACAATGAAAATATAGTTTAAAATTTTTTATCGGCAGACCTAAGGGGGGCCCGGGCCCCCCCCTGGATCCGCCACTGCTCTCCAGAACTTCCTCATTTGTAACCTTTTGAGTCCCGCTAATCCTCTCCATTCTTCTCCCTATCGACATTTGCAATGCCTCTAGTTTCCCAATACCTTTATTACTTAAGGTCCATCTTTCACCTCCAGATAATAGTGTGGTCCATACCAAAGTTTTCGCTATCTTTATCGTTGTGTCTTTCTTTAGACTTTTTGGTAAAAGTTCTTTCCTGTTAATGAAAGACTATTTTGCTTGTGCAATCCTACTGTATATTTCAGTCTCACATTTCTCGGCATCAGTTATAGTATGACCTAAATATTTGAAACTCCTTACCTGTTCCAGTTTCACACCATTTTTTATAATACTGCCTTCACCTCTATTCTGGAACACTCTCATCTCTGGTGTCTTTTTTATGTTAATCTTCGTTCCATACTTCAATGCAGTATCATTCATACTATTCATTTACTTCTGCAGTCAAGTCTCGCTTCTCGCTACCATTCCTTGGTCATCTGCAAATCATACATCTTGTAACAATTTTCCTCCTACTTTTATTCCTCTTGCAGATGACCATTCCTTGGTCATCTGCAAATCATACATCTTGTAACAATTTCCCTCCTACTTTTATTCCTCTTCCATGGCTTCATTGTTGCCTCAATGTAAATGTTAAGCAGCAGCGGCGAAATGCTACGACCTTGTTTTACTTCACGTCTTATTTCGAGTATCTTGTTATTCTGAGTATCATTGTTGGATTTTGATTACTGCTCTTTGATTCATGTACAATTAGTCTTCTATCTCTCCTGTCAATTAGTATTCTTTTCAAGATATTGGATATTGTTATCAAATCAATTACAGGGCTATAATGATAATAAAATAATAATATAGCAACACAGTGTGTTGAGAGTCTCAAGACCGTGGTCTCGAGCACAGCAACTACTACTATAGTGTAATGATCATTCAAAGGGTAACTGTCACAAAACATTTAAAATGGCTAGTTTCAATAGTAGTTAATTGATATGCCGTTATCCGTTTACTGGTCCTATGAATGACCAAGACTTTGCTCTGCTATCACCTAACATTTCTGAATGAATTATAGTGAACAATTTTGATACTTTAGTTGTTAATTATATTTTTATCTTACTGTTGAGATGTTCAGCTGTGTACCTTAGTGTAGCCTATATATAGCCTATAAATCTATATTTGCAACTTGGTTATAGACAATTAAATTAGGTCATATTAAGAGAATTTCTGACATTACATTATTCCAACTATTGGAACTTTGTATCGTTGATTATTTCTATTAATATTGGTGAAAACTAAATATATGAGACAGAGCAAATGGCATCACTATATCCTGATCTAAACGGACTAATGGGAATGGCATTTGTTCCATATTATAGTCACATCATGAAAATTCTGGAGTGCGACCCACGGTTGAAAAAAACAGCAAAGGGTAAGAATATTATTTGATTTACGAATTTATGAATACAATTTAACTCTCATATAATGTAGATCTATCTATGTTTTTGCTGCACACATTTATGCCAGTGACGTTAATTTTTTTGTAATATTTATTACATCAAGTGGCTCTTAGAACATTTTGTACACTCTCCTGTATTAAGCTGATCAAAAATGTAAACGAATGGAAAACTCTCAAATAGGGGATTGACTGATGGATGCTATGATGTAAGACAGAGAGGATTTGAGACAGTCTACTCGTATCCCGACCCTGGTTAAACTGGGATTCAAGGGATGATGATGATGATGATGACGATAATATGCATAGATATGGTATTTTCGATGTTTTTGCGTGATGATAAATCAATGACAATGATCACTTATGGAAATTGTTGCACTTGCCCATTATATCCGCTGTTTTTCTGTATTTTCAGGGATATGTCGGCAGGTTTGCTATGCTGCCGCTGGTACAGTTGTGGGCGGAGTTGTGGGCGGTCCCCTAGGAGCAGCCGTGGGGTCTCTAGTAGGTCTGTATGTGTATTTTGTTTTTTTATTAGATAGACATTAGATCAGTGACAAAAATCGTGTTGTTTAGTTAATTTGTTTTATACAAGTTATTAAATTAAGTTTAGTTAAGGATTAGATTTATGTTTAGGGATAGAGGTAGGGTTGAGGTTTAATTTGAATGGAATTAGGGTTATATTAACGGAATTAGGGTTAAATTAGATGACATATAGAAAGTAACCAATACGATTTTTGTTTGGCATTGATCTGATGTCTATCTTTTTATTAGTCGATGGTTGCACACGTGAAAATTGCCTGTGTTTTCAAAGTTTCCTTCCTTAATTGCTGTATTTTTGTTATTTTCGCGTTTCTTCTGTCCCCTCCATAGTTATTAGTAATTGCTGTCTTTGTGCACTGATGGCAGGTGGCTTAGTCAGATTTAAGAATAACCTTCAAACACCCTGGGGATTTATTTCATTCGAAGCTATCAACACTCGGACTTCCAAGGTGGTTGCCCATCCTTGTGCAAACCAGGCTCGATATAGCTTAACCTCGTTTATTGACGCGCAGCTTAACCAAATTATCTAAATCCTGACCTTAAAGAGATAGGTAGTGTTATGGTAATATGTTTGTATATCTTTATGTACCTATATTGATATATGTACATATATATACATGTATATATATATATATGTAGATATATATATATATATATATATATATATATATATTATATATATATATATATATATATATATATATATATATATATATATATATGTATATATATATATATATATGTATATATATATATATATATATATATATATATATAAACAGGTAAAACATAAATATAATATATAATATAAACAGGTATATACGGGTAAACAGGATAGTACGGGTAAACAGGATAGTTTTCTCAGGGAATAACACCCCTCTCCTGTAAATGTCAGTCAAAGCTGAGGAAGTCATAGGGGGCCCACCTCGTCAAAAAGCATATCCCCAAGAAATAATGGTATATCGCGACAAATCCACTCATGTGGAAATGAGGAGGAAGGCGGAAGACAGAGAAGAGTGAAGGCGTTATATACCATGGACCTGCCAGTAGGCAGTGCACTAAGAGAGAGAGAATATATATATGTATATATATATATATATATATATATATATAAATTATATATATATAAATAAATTATATATATATATATATATATATATATATATATATATATATATATATATGTACACACTTACATATATGAAATACATAAAACAAATTTAGTAACATGAAACATATACTGTAAACACATGTAACATTACTAAACGTCTATACTGTCTATATTTGCTCAGGAACAGGTGTCGGGTACATGAGAGCAGACGAGTACGACTCGCTGGTGAGAGTTCTGAGAGAGATGGAGGAGGAAGACCGGAAGAGACTGGTGCAGAGAGTTCAGGCGTTGGTTGGCAGCAGCAGCCTAGAGGCTTTGAGCGAGTACGTGGGGTCGCAGGTGCAACGAGAGCTCCTGCTCACTGTCATTAGGCAATTTGTCGGCGAGAGAAAATAGAGAGCAACTGTTTTTATCTGTTTGCCTGATTTGATATCTCATCGATAGATAGGGCCTAATAGCGATAGAGCCTTGATACAAGAAGATAGAGGCTTGATACAAGAAGATAGAGACTTGATACAAGAAGATATGAACTCGATACGAAGAAGGAAAATATTTACTGCTAGCTTCTGCTTGTGTTATTTAGGCCTACTCAGTTTATTCAGTAAATCAGCAGTGGCTGGAGCCAGTGTCGATGTCGGTAAGCTATTCGACCGATGATCGGTATGTGTGAGGTTCAAATCCTGGGCTCGCCCCGTCACTGACATCGCTTTCGATTGAGGAAACTGACGATAACATTAGATTACCGTTAACCAGATTTTTTAAATGAAAAGCGGTTTCTGACTAATAAGTCAGCACTGTCATATATGTTAAATCGTTACTGTTTCATTCTCAGAGCTGTTTCATTTATGTAATTGCATGATATTCCAAGATTTTTTCATGTTAAAAATAATACATGAATCGTGTAATAGTAGGATTAATTGCAATTTTAATAATTGATGTAGATAGTTTATTCTTGTCATTTTACCCTTTTGCCATGTTCACCCATCTATGTAAATAGACGTATGAAATTGTATATCTTCTCCTATCCTTGAATAGTTATGTATATACAATATGAATTTTTTATTATTAAAATGCTTAAGGAAAATGTTACAATAAAGTGCTTTCCTGTAGTTAAATGTTATATATTATGCTGCAGTAAGGTCAGTGAATAGTTAAGCGCTATCGAAGTGTAAGTAAAAATTTAAATTGCTATCGTAAATGGCAGCCAAAATTCAAGCTATTAAAAGAATTTATAAGTCTAAAATAACAGCTTTAGGCTTTTGAGAGGCATGCTCTCAAAAAGATTCATGGAGCTAAAAAGTACTTGAAAAGGACCATGACTGACTGACTGTTCCAGTGATTTTGGTATATTTTGAATCAAGAGTTAAACTGCCCATAATTTGTGAGGCGAAGGTTATTCTATTACGGATAAATATGGGCTTGCTTTATGTTTATAATCGTAATTTCGCTTGCAAGGATCTGACTAGAACGGATTTTTACAAATATTGTCAACGTTACTGCTATTTTATTATGTATCATATAAAGCTGAAGAAACACACTTATATGCTTTGGCTTATTCACTTATTACCGTATCGTTACTGGTTTTTTGTTTTCTTCCTATTTGTTTCTTAAATTTTACTTTTATGATTTATTTTTATTATTTATTAATATTAATATGATTTTTATTATATAAACTATGTTATATTTTATTATTTATTATTATTATATTTGTATTTAATTATACTAGTTATTTATTTATTTGTTAATTGTTGGTACTTTAGTTGCGTTGTTGTTGTTGTACCAAATCGTTATTTTGCTTGATTGTGTTTTACTACTATTCTCCATTTATATAAAGAGGTCTATGCCCATGAAAAAGTAATCCAAACATTATGCTGATATTTCTCTTAAAGAGTTGTGTATGGGCTTAGCTTAGTTCTTAGTTGACCAAAATTGGACTTTAGAAACAACGAAACTTGATTATTATTTATGCGTTTTAATGTATCATATTTGAAGTGTTTTCAGATTTACAGATTTAAAAACATTTTACTGAGTGCAGATATGTTAGAAAACTTTAGTTGTCCCATTCTGTAAATAAGAGCCCATTTTGACATTTACGTGAAAATTTAATCGTTTCTTTATGTAAAAATATACGGTATATTTTCTATTGTTGTATCTTAATATTCGGTTGAGCCGGTGGCTTTTTGCAAGTTGTTCGACAGCGGATCGGTAGGTGCAAGGAGTTTATGTTATCGAACAGGAAACTCACGTTAAACTTAACTTCAGTCTTTGATTGCCTTACTTTTACATAATAAATGTCTTAAATTTTGTGTTTCTCTTTAATGCATCGTTACTGTTTTTTATAGCGTGCGGTTTATTGTTTTAAGACTGGTTCATTATTATCAGTAATTAGAAGGTCAGATTAAGTAATTAACTATTGCTGAACTACTTTGGTATCAAATGTTTATAAGAACAATCCAGTTTCATCCATGTGCGTATTCTAATTGTATGTAAAGCGAAAAGATTTTCTACAAATAGTAACAAAGTTGTCCGGAAGCAGCAAAGCTATTGTCTAACCTCGTACTGTGTAATTTAACTTTCACAGAGCGTGGATTTTATTACTATAATAATAATAATAAGATCTGTCTTCGAGACTTCATTTACGGGTTCCTTTCAGGTTATTTTCAATCCTTTCCATGTTCACTTATATCTAACATATATCTAGCTATACCGTCCTGCTTTCAACTGTTTCTGCAATATTAGAAACTATAATGTTTTGTTGGTGTAGTTAATAATTTTCCCTGATTGTTTATGATAATCTTTTAATGAAGGAAATAATGTGTGCAACCAAAAGAAAATTAAAAAAATATAATTTACGTAATTTACAGAGATATCACATATATTATCTCTGAGCTTTGCTGTTTAGTTATACTCGTTTACTTATATTTAAAAGTAATGATAGGCCTAGTTGATTTATTTTATATACAATTTATGATAGCAATTGCTGATTTGGATAGGGCCTCTTATTATTTGTAACACAGTGTATAAGAAAATCACAGGGGCGATTGATTGCTATTAATGTCCGAGAACTGGAACCATTATTATTATTTCGCCATCGATCGATTGAATGTCCTCAATATTATCGTGCGAACTAGAATAACTATTGATACATATTGTCCTTCTTTCGCAGCATTGCTATACATATCTTACAGTTGAAAAAACTGAATTGGTTTTTTCACATGTGTCTTGCTAACGTCCTACAAGCATAATATTATATGGAATTTTAGGTATCAATTGGCTAAGAGCGATCTATCATCTTATCGATCATATAAGGTTTGTTTAAATGAAACCAAGCAACTAAAAGAACAAAATGTAAAGCAGACTATCTTTACTGACGAAAATTCTTATTCCCAGTTATATATGACGCCATAGTTTATAATCCTTGGTTTCAACAAAATTTTCAGCAAAGACTATATCAGCTTAATGCACAAACATATCAGGTTATTGCAGTAGGCCTACTTAGGCCTATAGTTGAGTTAACTTGAAAACAAAAGTAAATTCTACAGGAAGTCCTAGGACAATATCTTGAGGGACCCCACTAGTTATTTTAACAGATAATTATAATTAGAAAGTACATTTGCCTATCTAATATAACTTGTTAGGTTCTATTTTCAAGGTAAGAATTTAGAATGGCTACTAAATTATCACTTATACCCATCATTTGTAGATTAATTTAGAATTTAGTGTAGAAGTTAATTGAGTATCAAAAGAATTCGTTGATAAATATCAATAATTAGGATACAGGTTAATGAATGAGTTAGATATTTTATCACATTTTGTACGTCCGTAGGCCTATTGGCAAGCATGTAGTATATTTACCAATACAATAAACGAAGTTGTGACGTCCGTGCCTTTCCTCTCATGAAGACGTAAACGTAAAAGTAAAGGGATAAACCGAAAAGAAAGCGAGATCCATAACAGTGCAGCCCTTTAGCCGGGATAGGAGATTGCGAAAGGTGAGTCCAAACAGGAAATGAGTTTTTATTTATCATATGAATATTGTGCTCAGAATGGTAGCTTAAAGACTCGGAGGAATATTCATTTTGTCGGAGGTTTGAAAAAGCTATTTTATGTCCTTCACTAGATATTAATTTCCCTAATAAACTAAGATCTCTCATTGATTGATTGCAGGTCGTATTGAAATGAAAGCACGGAAAATATTCCCTGTAGCGCTTGTTTCTAACTCAACGCTGGTTTCTGTAACTGTAGATCTATTGCAACTTATTCTAATACTTTGTCTTGATAAGAGAATTTAGACTTACATGGTTTTCTTATACTAATAGTAGAAACCTCATTACATAGATTAAAGAATTACTTGTTAATGATACTTAAAAATAAACTAAAATACAGATGGAATTATTTTTGTAATGTAGTGTTGCAGATAAAGTACATCAATTAGGCGTTAGCCTTATCAGATCAATGCTCAGCAGGCTAAGTAAAATAAAGACCAATAAGGGTTTAACGTCCATTTCCTTGTACAAGAATGGTGTCAGGACGTCCCCACATCTCATGTTACTACAAATCAGTTCATTGACGTCATCGTTTCTTATCTATTTAGTTGATATGGATATAAGTCACGATCTGTCTTTATCTTTTTGATTAACTTGCACGATTTTAAATTGCCGTTTAATTAAAAAAAATTTATCTTAGAATTAAGATAGCTAGTTATTAAAGCTTTTACCTTGAAGCTATTGAAGCTAAGTCTCATTTGTGCTTTCTCTTAACGCAGTACGATGTGTAGAAGTAACGATCGTAGAAGTAAGATAATGCCGGTGAAGTCTTCGAAAGAAGAACCATTCAGGGTGCAGATATCTGTGCCACTGATGACCCGATCTTGACCCAGATAGCAAGGTCAGCCGTTGAATGTTCGGCTCTCTGTATTCAAGCTCTGCAGGAGAAGCACTTGTTGTCGTGTCTGGGGTTCAACTACCGGTCCAGTCTGAGGTCCTGTGAAATGTATAGCTACATACCAAACTGCTTTGAAACTACCAACGATTGCTCCCACTTTCAAGAGGTAATAATATTTTCATGAATATTTATTAGTAATGTTGTATCTTCTAATTCAGGAAAGAATTCCCAAATGCAGATTGGAGAGTCTTCACTCCGCATTATATTAATTCAAAATGGCGACCGCACTAGAAAGATATCTATCTGATATCATGAATAAACTCAAATGATTAACAGAATAATAGCGATAATATCATAACATCAACTACAGCAAGAGCAATTGTAATAATAATAGTAATAGTACTAGTAATTATAATAATAATAACAATAAGTGTAATAAAAACAATGGATGATTAGTTGTCATTGGTCTTGCTTCCTAGCAGTAATTTAACTTGACTTCTGTCTTCTGCTTGCATTTACATCAAAAGTGTAACTCGATTAAAATTTAGGCCTAATGTGCTTTCTTGAAATTATATTTTGCCGAAATGACGTTTTACGTGTAAATTGAAATTACCATATAAACGCCATAAATTTATGCATATATTGCTCTAATTATTTAATTATTTTCTTTTTTAATTGTTTCTAATTTCCTTCGTAACAGATTGAAGTTTTTGACTCATTCTCTATATTGAATATTGACCAATTGAATATGTTTTAATAGACTAACTTAAAATGATGATTCTATTGCTACTATATTATTGCAGATACACTCACTTGCTAAACTCTGTAAGTACAATTTAATCTTCACATTTACTTCACGTCCATCAGAATTCGTTTTAGTTTTAGTTTATATTTATTATTATTTACATTTTTAAATTTATTATTTATATATTAAATTGTGTGTTCTTTCCGGTTTGTGTCCGAGACACTATTCAATAGACCAACCGTTAATTGCACTTATCTTAAGGGCGACAAACAAAACTTTGGAAGGCAATGCGCATTATAGCTTTATTGGTTCAATGCTTCAATAGAGCTCAATTTCAAAGTTTCTAATTGATATTTGCTAATTATAGACTTAATTTCACTTTTTCTCTCATCACATTCTATTGCCTTCGTGAATATAGTAGTCATAAGACCAAGTGGCACTTTAGCATACATTTAATTTCATTCTTTTCAATTTTTCTAAACTTTTTTCAATTAGCATTTGCAACTTTAAATTCACCTGTAGAACCTCTCGAATTTGATATTTTCCTTCATAAACATTTTTGCTTAGATTTCACTCAAACTTCAAGACTGTGTTTTTAATTGAGTTGTGATTGGGTAGAGGTTTAATTGAGTTCTCTAGAGTGGGTAGAGGTTTAATTGAGTTCTTTAGAGTGGGTAGAGGTTTAATTGAGTTCTCTAGAGTGGATAGAGATTTAATTTAGTTCTCTAGAGTGGGTAGAGTATAGAGGTTTAATTGAGTTCTCTAGAGTGAGAAGAGGTTTAATTGAGTTCTCTAGAGTGGGTAGAGGTTTAATTGAGTTCTCTAGAGTGGGTAAAGGTTTAAATGAGTTCTCAATTAGCTTGTTTATCGATGGAACGCTTTTTGTTGCTCTTGATTTGTGCAAAACTGTATAAAGGGACCCAAAATTAGACGTTTAACTCTGAGCCGAACATGAGCGAGATGAATAAAGAGAGAGAGAGAGAGAGAGAGAGAGAGAGAGAGAAAGAAAGAAAGAGAGAGATATTGAAATAGACACAGAGACAGACGCTTGGTCAATATATTTGCTCGATTTTCTCAAGAACAGTATCGACCCTGAAATTGATTGCAAGAATAACAGCAAGATCATATTTCATTCACCCTAATAATTAACATCTACCAGGTTTCCTTGACCCTAATAATTAACATCTACCAGGTTTCCTTGACCCTAATAATTAACATCCACCAGGTGTCCTTGACGCTAATAATTAACATCCACCAGGTGTCCTTGGCCCTAATAATTAACATCAACCAGATTTCCTTGATCCTAATAATTAACATCCACCAGGTGACCTTAACCCTAATTATTAACATCTACAAGGTGTCCTTGACCCTAGTAATTAACATCCACCAGGTTTCCTTGACCCTAATTATTAACATCCACCAGGTGTCCTTGACCCTAATTATTAACATCCACCAGGTGTCCTTGACCCTAATAATTAACATCCACCAGGTGTCCTTGACCCTAATAATTAACATCCACCAGGTGTCCTTGACCCTAATAATTAACATCCACCAGGTGTCCTTGACCCTAATAATTAACATCCACCAGGTGTCCTTGACCCTAATAATTAACATCCACCAGGTGTCCTTGACCCTAATAATTAACATCCACCAGGTTTCCTACATCCACCAGACCCTAATTATTAACATCCACCAGGTGTCCTTGACCCTAATAATTAACATCCACCAGGTGTCCTTGACCCTAATAATTAACATCCAACTGGTTTCCTTGACTCTAATAATTATCATCCATTTACCAGGTTTTGACAGTAATAATTATTAGTGTCAAGGAAAATTATTTATAACTGAAAATAATAATCAATAATTTTTAAATTAATATTAATATTGCTAATTAGCATCCATCCCAGGTTGCCTTCAACCTAATCATTAACATCCACCAGGGATGCTTAATTGACCCGAATAATCAACACCCACACAATTTGCTTGACCCTAATAATTAGCCAAGGCTGCTTAACCCTAACAATTATCATCAATCTTTCAAGCGACGGCTAAAGTTTAAGTATAAATTCATAGATTTATAAATAGCATTGATTGCACTGCATTATTTAGCCTTCGTGCAATATATTATTCGAAACTGTCATCGAAGATTCATTGCAATCTTCGATTATGATTTTTAAACTGTCTTCGAACATTCGAAACTATCCTAATCTATTCGTAGCCATCCTCAACTATTCGAACTTTCTTAAACTTTCGAGTTAATCTTCGTAGGAGATTAAAGAAATTGCCTGACATCAGAATTCTTAGCATCCAAAGTTTCCAAACCAACCAATAACACCATCTTCAGTCAAGATGTCATCTTCGAAATATTTGACTCTCAATATGGCATCTTCAACAGTCCTTTTTCGCCTCATACTATATTATGGATAAAAGCTAAGCTAAAGCTAAGGCTAACGTCAGTTTCTTCACTCGAAAGCGATGTCAGTGACGGGCGAGCCCAGGATTTGAATCCCGCACCATCTGATCTGCGGTCGAGTATCTTACCGACTTCGCCACTTGCTAGAGCCAGTGGCGAAGTCGGTAAGATTTTACAGATCAGCTCCAGGCATCTAGAAAATGGTCGAGAGGTTCTGCCGTTGAAACCTGATAGGGTACGTATCTGATCTTAATATCGTCTTTTTTAAATATTCAGTTATTATTTAAATTTAGAATATATGTGATAGTTAATCATTTGATAATTAAATGCACAGTTGGCTGAATCACTATTAGCTACCATAATTCATTTTACTAACGCATCCTGTACCACAGAAACACTTTCATTGTTTCAAAATTTGTACACATGGTTGTTGTTGTTGTTTCACAGATTCGAGCACTGGAGTCAACGTGGCACTGGGTCGACCAGCCTATCAGAGCTCTAACTACTCAAACAACGGGACCCTATATACGGCCAATCTAGCGGTAGATGGAAATGTCGATCCGGTATTCTTCGACTCTCAATCCTGCAGCTCTACTTATCCAAGACCTCCGATGAAAAGCTGGTGGGCGGTGGATCTAGGTGAGATCACGCTTGTGGACAGGGTAAAAATCACAACAAGATTTCAAGCAGGTTAGGAGACTAAATAATACTTACATTTTGTCTATTTTAGTTTCAGTTCCTCATTGTTTTTCTCCCTATAGATATAGGAATTGCTGTTGAGGCATTGTATGTCGATCATGAATTTTGAGTCTTTGCTGAAAAATAAACATATTTTCTATTTTGTTCTATTCTATTATCGTTTGCCCGTTGGTTGATTCCTTCATTCGTTTGTTCGTTCGTTCGTTCTCATTCGCTCTGGCATTCATTCTTTATCGATCGATTTCATGGCTGAAATCTAATTATTAGCTGACGAACACTGGTCTATCGTAAAATATCAAAAACAAGATAAACAAATAAAGTAAAATAAAAATATAAAAAATAAAAATATAAAAATAAAAATAAAAAACGTTTACAATAATTTTAAGGTCACTAACTCCTCGCCCATGATCAGGTAAAAGTTATGCGCACAAAATATTTTAGAATGCAAAATGTTTATTGCTTGAATAATGATTAAACTAAATTAAATATTACAAGTACAAAAACTAAAATCAAACCTTCATATTCCCTTGAACCCTAGTTTAATTTGGGTCGGGACTAGAGAATGTAGTAGCAACTTCTGAAGCCTAGGCGCTTACCAACGAAATGCGCTTTTCTGATGTTGGTTTGGATTTCAGTGCCTGGTCGCCTTTTACGATACGCGAGGTCAATGGTTGGTCTCCTCTTCAGCAACTCGGACACAACAAGTACAAAGTGCAATGTATTAATAAACAATTAAAATGAAATATATAATTAATTATAATATGTATAACCAAAAAATAATTGAGATGTTCAAATTATTGATGATCATTTTAGATGAGTTGCATCCCTATCTGCATTTCTATAAGTGATAGGAGATGTCCCTGACATCATCCTTGTATGAGGAAACGGACGTTAAACATTTATTATTATTATTATTATTATTATTATTTTTTATTTTTTTTTTTTTTCCCCGGTGTAAAGAACCTGGGGTTTGATAAAAACGATTCGAGCAATACGTGCTGAATCGCCGCCCGGCTACTCGAGGTCATCAATCGGCTTAAAAGAATTGTTGAAGCAGACTGCATTAAATCTTTGCAAAGTCATGGAAAGCCTTTGCCAAAGAAAAGATGTCTCTCGCTTATCGCCGGTTTGCTCTGCAATAAGTCTGCCTATGACTTATTATTATTATTATTATTGTTATACATCATTGATATTTTAAATTAGAAAAGAATCTCTAATCTCATCTAGCATTATGTTGTTGATCCAGCGGAGAGATTGAACAATTTCACGGTGGGGGTAACGAACACGTCTCTACAAGGACTGTTCGATCCTATCGACCCGTCAGTGTGCGCCCTCTATCCCTGCTACCCCGCGGAGAACTCCACCTCTACTATCGCCTGCAGGCCCGGTGTGCGGCCTGGAAGATTCCTCTTTGCTCAGCTTCCTATTGCAGAATATCTGACCATCTGCGAGGTGGAGGTGTTTGCGTAGGAAAGCTACCTCGATTACCATGTCCTCAACACTCCCGCAGCTTTAAAGTAAAGCTAGTAAAGCTAAGGTTAACGTCAGTTTCCTCATCGTAAGCGATGTCAGTAACGGACGAACCCAGGATTTGAACCCCGCACCTACTGATTGGTCGAGTATCTTACCGACTTCGCCACTGGCTCCAGCCAATACAGTTTAAGATCCATTTAGACAACTTTATAGGCTTGGTTGCCGAAGTAGTCTATATGATATAGCACTGCATGAAGTCAACAATACTTGGGTTTTATACCAAAGTTTACTGTAAGGTTAATGGCTTAGATTGAGACGAGAGCTGGCTATGATAATTTAAAAACTTAATAATTTAAAAATTTAACTTAGAATATTTTGGTTAAGATTTATACTGATGCTTAAAATTATAAATTGTAGTAAAACGCAACAGTATAGCGAAATAAAGGATCCAATTATATATGCGTTCTATTAAAAATTCTTGTTCTATGGATCACTCAATCTCCCCGCAGAGCCCCAAGTAAACTCTTGGCTGGAGCCAGTGGCGAAGTCGGTAAGACACTCGACCTCGGATCAGTATGTGCTAGGTTCAAATCCTGGGCTCGCCCGTCACTGACATTGCTTTCGAGTGAGGAAACTGACGTTAACATGGGCTTTACCATCTTTCTTATTGGTACCTGTCACCGGCTACTACTTCGAGCCAATGGCTAATACCAAATATATATATATATATTTAGAATATGCAGAACTTCAGAAATTATATAAATTGTCGTGTCCCTAAGGTTATAATTTCTGGAGTCCAGATGTGGATTTGCGGATATGCTGGAATTGCTGACTTAAATGGTATTTCCACTATATATATATATATATATATATATATATATGTATATATATATATATATATATATATATATATTTACACATGGTAAATATGTGCAAATATGTGTCAATTATATGTATGAGATCTGCTCGATGTAACGATTGTGATGGTGCAGTAATCATGAGCAATAATATATAGTTTACATGTAGTTGTTTTGACGGAACATAAAAGGCAAGCAAAATAGGCTTGACTCTCTTTCATGCAAATGGATTCATTCAACTCCATTGTATTTATCCGAGCTTTTCCATTTACATTTCTAAAATAAGAACTAGGAAAACAAGGAATTTGAACGTGAAAATGTGTCATATGTTGTTTATGAAAGATAATCTACTAGCGGAGGTTGATTATTCTTTAATCTGAAAACAGTGACAAGTTGTAAGATTGCGTTAATTGAAGCACTATAATAAGTTTAGTAGGTTCACGTATCCTAACTGTAGATGTATTAATTAGTTTCAACAAAGAAAAATCAGTCTTTAGGCCTAACTAAAAATTCATTTCTACTTACCTGTGGCCATCACTTCTGGTTACCTCTTAGAGTTGCAACCCTTGAGAAACCTCTGGTTATCATTATTGAGTTAAAACCCTTGAGCAACTTCTAGTTACGTCATTGGGTTGTAACCCTTGAGGCAGCTCTGGTTACTTCATTGACTTGTAACCCTTGAGCAACCTCGGTTACCTCTCGCTATTGAAGCTTTTAGAACATGAATGGTATTATGAACTAATATATTTTGTCTTGACGAATTGCTTTGGTTTCATAGTGTTCTAAGTTGTTTCCGATTAGAAATAGGAAATAGATTCCAACAGTTAAAATTGATAAAGCATAAAGCATAAAATCTAAAATAAAAAGTTTACATTTAAAATATGCAAGAGAACATTTACGAGAAATAGATGATACTGTATAGATCACTTGTTTCGAAGATTGACTAGAGAACACTTGCAATGAATTTACATGATCGCAGTGGATTGTTTTAAAATGAAGCTGCCAAGAGATGCATAGAAGTTCTACACACCCTGTGTTTATAGAACAGCGATGGGTGTGGCAATATGCTCACACACATGTACACATACTCTCACACACACGTACATACATACACGCTCACATACGCAGGCAGACACATACACACATAACACACATACACGCTCACGTAAGCACGCAGACACACACACATATACTCACACAGATACATAAAAGTAAACAGTTGCAAACATCAGCAACATTTTACGGCAACACATTGTAAACTGGATTGAACCGCACCAGTTTTTATTAAGACCTGGAGGTTACATGTATCATCTCGATTTCTTATTGTTATTGGTTACCTGTGATTATTAAATGATGCGATAAATTTGTCAAATTTAGGACCTGCTATACACGCTGAAATCAGTTCCGTTGCGAAAAAAACAAACCCGTTAAATTCAGTTATACTTAAATTTAGATGTAATTGCTTAAATTTGGGTCATGTTGCTATAACCTATATATTGCCCTGGTTCTGCAGTTGTAAAGCTATTACAGATCATGCCATATTCCCATATCCTTATATTGTCCCTGATATCATCCTTGATTCCTTGTATGTGAAAACCGACGCTAAACCTACATGTATATTATTACTTATTATTATATTAGAATGACACGATGATGCAATCGATATAGGACTCTGATATGACTTATGCATTCGGAATTGTCGAAAACTGCAAATGTTTGATAGAGAAAAGATAAAAATATCGAAGCAAAATGCCCCTGAAAACTGTACGATTCTTCAAAAGTTTTCTTAGGAAAAAATTTCCAGATTAGATGAAACTCATCATTGATTGAAAAACAAATTTGTTTACAAATTATATATCAAACATAACAATATGCACTGCACAAGCATAGAAAGAGAGCTTGAGCGAGAGAGAGAGAGCGAGAAAGAGAGAGAGAGAGAGAGAGAGAGAGAAGAGAGAGAGAAAGTGAGCGAGCGAGAGAGAGAGAGAGAGTGAGCGAGCGAGAGAGAGAGAGAGTGAGAGTGTGAGAACGAGAGAGGGAGAGAGAGTGCGAGAGAAAGCGAGTGAGCGAGAGAGAAAAAGAGAGAGAGAGAGAGCTAGCAAGAGAGAGCGAGTGAGAGAGAGAGAAAGAGAGAGAGAGAGAGAGAGAGTGAACGAGAGAAAGCGAGAGAGAGAGAGAATTCGAGCGAGATAGATAGATAGATAGATAGATAGAGAGAGAGAGAGAGAGAGAGAGAGAGAGGATGAAGGTAACTCTAGGCCACAGGGCGGTGTTTGTGGTACAGCTTTAAATACACACACGTTTAGGCGCCACGCCCACTGCTTTGGGCGCCACGCCTAAATAATTAATCTCTAATAACATATATGAGAGCACGAGTAGTTAGCATAGCAGTTATTGTATACCGCACGTGATAGTTTAGTAATTCTATAATTTGAAATATTGATTTGTCTGTCAGTATAGTTTGGCCAATGATATTATGATAAATTCTAGCTAGTTAGGTAAGCTATAAATATAAAATATTAATTAAATTATAGCTACTTATGTAAGCAGTTAAGTGTATAAAATTAGATCCACCCGGGCTTAGGCTATAGTTTAGAATCTTTGTCCAAAATCATCGAGAAAGAAATCAAATGTAAGATACATTTTTGAATATTACTGTTTAGAAAGAATTATTGACCAACGTCAGAAAGGGCATTCGGTTGGTGAGGGCCTAGGCTCCAGAAATTGCTACAAAAATTTTAACGAATGGAAAAGTCTCAAGTAGGGGATCGACTGATGGATGATATGATCAATCAATCAATCAATAAGAATTTAACGTCCGATTCCTCGCCATAAGGCAATGTCAGGGACATCGGGATGATGGGATGTTGAGGGGATGATGTAGGACTGAGAGGATTTGAGACAATCTATTCGTATCCCGACCCTAGTTAAACTGAGATTCAAGGGAAGATGATGTTGATGATGACTGTTTAGAAAGAATCTTTTTGAGAATAATTAAACTTACTGCAAGTTATATGAACCGATTGGATGTAACCGTAATTGATCAGCTGAGAATGACACTGGAAAGCTACCTCTGGAGATATTCTGGTTCCATTCCACTTTATTAACACATTTTGGATCAGTGCTTGTTGCGGAAATGAGATTGCATGCATCTCGAAGCTAAATGCCTATTAAAGTTTCGGAAATTTCCATATTTTAATGCCCTCTAGCCCTCGACATCTTCATTGTAATGTAGTCCTTAATTTTTGGTATCATCCTGAATTTACGATGATTTGCATTGAATCAAACAATGAATTGCTTCAGTATTCTCGTCAAGAATTGTTTTGTTTATCTTTGGTCCATATATAAGCTCTGCCACTGATTTGCCACCTAAAGCCGTAGCCATCAGATCACATGACCCTTTTCCGTGGTATGGTTTAAGAAGAAAAAATATTTACAGTATGACTGTTGAGTAGTGAAATGCAGAATGCCAAAATTCTTTAATATCTGAAACTTTGTCACATCTTTGTTTACATTCGTCTGATCCACGGAATGATGTGTATCCCTCGAAATGCAAACCTAGCTACGCCCCTGCGTTGGCGCATGTGGTTCACATTTTGGCTGATGTTGCACCAAATCCTGGCCTTCGTTGCATAAGTTACAAGTTGTTACCGGCTAGTCGATCTGGTTATATGCATACACAATGGCAGACATAACACGACCAATATTGTGACCGATCAGTCGGCGCAAACGCCCAGCGGCGGCCATTGTTGTGTGGTCAGTTATAATGATTGGTGTATCGTACGAATACTAGCTTTATGTCTGGAGAAGACATTATTCAGTATGTGCCGGGTTCAAATCGTGAGCTCACCCGTCACTGACATCGCTTTTGAGTGAGGAAACTGACGTTAGCATTAGCTTTACCAGCCCATTTCATTCAGTTATACTTTTATCCTAACGTATTAGTATTAGCCTACGACAAATTCTAAGTATACCTGAGTTGCTGCTGTTACATGCGCCCGGTTTTCCTTAGACTTTTGCATTTAGGGGTTAAACCTTTTTAAAGAACATTTTTTGTAGATAAGACCATCATTTTCTAGCGTTAGAGTTTCGAATATAGAGCAAGTAATTTTTGTTCATTCAATGGGTTTGACTTAGTGCTTTAAGCTGGTATATATCGAACCTTAGCACTATAACGTAGGCTAACTAAATTTGTTGCCAATGCGAGATTTAAATGTCTCTTTCACAACTGATTAATCTTATGCGGAAATGGAAATTTGAACCATTAATTCATACAATACAAAGAAGTTACTATGCATGTGACTTTGCCTTCGCTACTGAATTTGTTGTTATCGCCTCCTGAGATAGCTTTTGTGCTGTTAGATTGATGAGCATTCTCAGATGTCTCGTATTTGACAAGATTTAACATGCACTTTTTGAAACTGATCTGTTATGATTTTCACATATAATAATTAAAGAGTTATTGGCGTGGTATAATTTTTCATTTTTTGGTTACCGTTTGCAGATGCTTTGTAAGTAGCGAAATTGGTGTTAATATGCAACCATAGGTTTTCATAAAACAGTCGCACGAAGTAATCTATGACTAGAGCCGTTCATCATAGGAAGAAAACTTTGATATTAACATCAGTGGCATTGCAGCAGATTGTGTAAATGAGATTCAAAACTAGGTTTAATTAGCTACTAAAGAAAAATCAGATGACCTCGAAGGTGTTGCGGTCTGATGTCAGGAAGGAATGGAGGTCATGTATCGTCTGTAATAACGTGCTGTATCGCTCATATAGAAGCTCTGAGCTGTCTACTCCTACTGACCGACAACACCAGATACCACCCGGTTCCATCGTACTCAACCTGGTGCTCTTCCTTACCCACAACGTCGGATGCAGGGCCGTCGAGTTCATCTAAATCGGGTGGTGATTTGCGCGAGACAGCTTATAGTATTGGTTGCTCTTCTTTGACTAGTTTAATGTCCAACTTGTCCAATATTTCTCTGGAATCAATCCGTGAACTCCCGGTCAGTTCTGACTCTCTGTGTTCCAGTGTTGAATTGTTAGATGCTAGTATATCGTCTGTGATGGAATCCTGCTTGTCATTCTGCTACCATTTAGCCGTGTCACTGCCAGATTGTAAAAGATCGTCATCAGGTGCTGTAAGCTTGTATCTGATCAGAAGATCAGCCGTTGAACTACAGTTTTGTTTGGAGAGGTTATCGCGAACTGATGTTGAGAATCTTACTCCGCAAATTCTGGTGGATTTGTGCAGGAAAGTATTTGACAGCCTTAAAATATTGATATTTAATATCAGAGCAGCAGCAAGATTGAAGGCATCTGCGGAATCAGCTGCGGAGCACAAATTGACAGCTGTAGAAGTATCAGCAACCTCTTCAGCTGCAACGGCAGCCGCAAGAAAAGTTACAGCCACTGCTGCTTTAGTAACACTCTCAGCATCGACTTCAGCATTGATCAGCCTAGCTGCATCCACTGCTACACCATGTGCCCTAACGTTATTACCGTTACAGCTGACCTTGTGGGATGCAACTTCAACGTCTTACTTACCAACTACCAAAGCTTCGACCACTTCCAGAACTGGATTATCACTGGTGACTACAGAGATGAGAAGAGAGAAATACTCCGTACTTCAAACTTCGTTGCTATCGTCAGATTCAGAACCAGACTTGCAAAAGACTACTGCAACCCAGGTCGATGAGGCAATGATTGTTGACGACGTGCGTAATCTATTGATCTCAAGTCAGAATAGGTTCGAATCTCAATTCAGAGAGACTTCTGAGCAAACATCTGCTTCCAGAGGAGCAGAGAATCAAAATGGCTTCGTATCAAAAGCATCACATCATGTTGGTAGGTCTTATACTCGTGAGGTTACTTCTGAGGCTCAAGCATCATCTTCTTCTGGTCTACTAAAGAACGCTAAAGAAGCAAAAGCGTCGAACAAGACTTCCCTTGATGGAACCGTGAAACTGAAGAAACAATCTAAAACTGCGAATGTTCGAAACAGGCGGTTTAAGCAGAATATTGAAACTGTACACATCACTGAGAGATCAAAACACCACCCAATGTTTACTAAAAGGATTTTGTTGTCTAGTGATGGTAACATTACGTCTTCAGATCATTCCAGAATCTCTTGGCTTTTTAACGACTCAGTGGACTCTCTTCTGGATGCCGGAAGTTGTTTTGTTGCGTCGATGAGTGCATTTAAAAAAAATCGAAATGAAAGAAACAGACAACAGTGTGTGTGTTTTTGTGAGGCTGTGGTAGACACGGCAATGGCCGCAGTCGCTATGCTTACAGAGAAAGAGTCATTCCAGTCAGTGTTTGGTGAGCCCGCAAGACTGAGCTTCATCGCCTTGGAGTGTGTTAAGAACATAGCAGGTAGAAGTTAGATTTTTTCTTAAATGTTCTGAGAAAACTGACGTTAACCTTAGCTTTACCAACTTTTACCAAGTGGCAGGTCCGAATTGCATGTATATTCCTACCTGAAACCCATTTCAACCTCAGTAAGAGCATTCCGATGACAACAAATTTATTGGGTCACAAAGGCCTAGAAAGGCCCTTTAGCTCGAAAAATATGACTTCTGACGAGATTTAGCACTGCCTCATGAATGATCTGCTTATTCTTCACCTACAACGAATCCATATAACACTTTTATTCTATCTTGTGAAGGTGCACAGATCCAATATGGATATTTAGGTATGCAAATGATTAACGTTTGGAATGATTTCAGCCAGATAGGTTTTTCTAATTAATTTAATTAATTTACGTTAATTCCGTCTGTTGCTTTGAAATTTACGTCTACATGATATTAATTTAGCTAGCCCATTAAGAATTGAACGCGAAAGAAAAGACGAAAATTATTTTGTAGCTTTGTAAAGCCAAATTCAGTTATTGTTCGGTATTTATGAATTATTTCAAAAGGGGAATTGGTTTAATTTATGGATCTTTGGATCTTTTCATGTCATCAGAGAAAGGCATTGGCTCCCAATCAGCCGGCTAACATTGCAATACAGTAGAAATCTGCACGAAAACGATCCTATTGACTGATTTTTTTAGTAAAAATAATTAATTAACCATATAGTAAAGCCCCTTTTCTGACACTTAATTTGAATTTTAGACTACTATATAGGCCTTTATTGAATTTTCCTTTTTACTTTATTCTGCCAATGATTGGTGAATGATAGAAAAGATTGGTTCTGCAATTCACGTTTTTACGGATTTTAAGATTAATTTTTTTTGTAAATATAAAATTACTATACTATATATATATATATATATATATATTATATATATATATATATATATATATATTATATATATATATATATATAGTATATATACAGTATATATATATATATTATATATAATATATATTATCTATACATACATGTATATATATATATATATATATTTATATTATATATTATACATTATATATATATATATATATATATATACATTATATATACATTATATATACATATATATATATATATATATATATATATATATATATATATATATATAATATGTATACTATATATACTATAAATTTGTTTATATTTGCTCATGCAGCGGTCGTTCTTCAGCTGACGTCACTATGTGTCCAGTTCCTAAGGTCACTGAGGTCATTGCTGGACAGCGGTCATTCGGCAGCCCACTTGCTTCAACACTCCGCCAAACTTGAGAGATACCGCAGCGCCATTGTCACAGAATCTCAGAGACTTGAGAACATTCTAGAACAAAATATGCACAGTATCGAATATTCAAGTAAAAAAGGTTGCATCTAGAAATTGTTGAAAGTTAAAAGTCTAATAACGCTATTGCTGTAGGGCCTACGTTTTGCCATTTTCTTTTACAAATAATTTAAAGAATAATTGTAGTACATCACTCCAGTTTATCCATTGCTGCGTGGCCTGGGAGTTAGGCTAAGTTAGAATATTATGTTCAATATGTTTTCGTTCACATTTAGAACGGTGCAAGGACTCTTGAAAATACAATAGTAATCGGTAGCAATCAGGGTACTAATAGTAAATTATCTGAAGTTTTGAAAATAATGGGGCGATGATGGAAAACTCCGTTCCACTGGCTCTGTTGTTTTCTCTAAAATGAGTCCATCTGTTAGCTGGGGATCCATATTAGATACTAGGGACCCTGTAAGGGGGGGGGGGTTTGGGGGCAGAAATTGTGACAGCTTCACTTGCTCTCAATTCCCACTTTAACTTCTGGTAATATATAGTAGTAGTAACAATAAAGCTGATATAGTAATCAGATTAATATTCTGTGTAATTAACAATCGAGAGTTCGCGTTGTTACCACACATAGGCTAATCTTCATTGCAAACACTCATTATAGTGAGACGATCAACTATGTTGATATCTTTCACTTCTTAATACCACACGTTTAAAGCGTTAGGAAATTTAGTTCATTTTACTCTCAGATCAGCGTGGCTGGGATTCGAAAATTCATCTCAGGATCTGTCATTAGAACTTCATGACGTTACCCATACGCTATTGAGACATTCAAAAAGTTCTAAGCAGTAGCGAGTCTAGGGACCACGGCGACCTATCTTAAAATCCAAGAAATATATGATTTCAGATTCTGTTCCTTGGAGTCCATCTAACGCACATATTACAGTGAAATATTCAGCCACAGGTTGATCCTCACACTATAATTTCAAGTTTAATATATTTGCAGTTTAAAAAATCAATAACATCCGTGCTACTCCAGCCCTGTGAATATAAACGAGATTTTACTCTGTAGGTCTTCTGTAATCTCGACCGCTTTCGAATATTTAGGCTTATCTTAAAACTTCAGGAACCGCTTTTTTAAATTTTCACGGAATTGCTTGACGCTGTCTATAGCCTATAATAATAACAACAACAACAATTAGAGCGCTAATAGCGTTCATGATAACATCAAGCAACATTGAGTCAAATCCAAGCCAGTGAGCAAAAAGAAGGTCCAAAAACGGTGCGAATTTAAAAATTAAAAAATATGTCCAAAGATAAAGGAATTTATGGTCACAGGATGGAAAAAAGAGATGGAAAAGATAGGTCTTCAACTGTCTATGGAACTGCTCATAGGAAAGCAAAGGCCGATTTGATTCAAATGAAGCTTTCCGAAGATTGGATGAAAGAGAATTCCAGATCTTCGGTGCAGCATGCTGGAAAGAACGATTAGATAGCTCAGAGCGTGAAGGTGATCTAGGTCTCACAAGAGTAGGTAATTTAGAAGATCGAGTAATAGCAGGCTGCATCACTTTAATCAAGTGAGACACAAAATTATGTCCGGTTGTGATATTGGACTTATGGCCAGGTTAGGGTTAGGGAGCACTTTGTCTTACACAATATATGCGCTCTTTAATCTTTAGCCAATGCAGAGAATTTAAAATAGGCTTAACATGTGAGTACCTACAAAATATTGCTCACAATAATGAATTCTGAACAAACCGCAACCGATCAATCTCTCACCTAGAAAGATGCAAAAATAAGGAATTACATGTATGTACATTAGTCCAACCTACAGCTGATGAGCATCATAAAATCGTTGGTCATCCATATTATCAATAGTTATCCGTAATTATTACTATTTATTAATATATAAAACTCCCCATTGATATTGATGTATACTGAATACTGAGGGCTAGAGCCAAGCTAATAAGATTCATTTATGCATGTGTAATTTGAGGAAATTACTAAAGTACTATTTCTAGCAGTTAAATCCTGCAAAATAACTGCATACTTCAAAGATCTTTAAAATAAGTAGATATGTCGTGACTATTGTTTCAGCGATACCAGTTTTGTAACAAAAGCGACTTGATTTCCAGCATGCTCCATTTAATCGTGAGGGTAAACAAAGTCCCTTTATCATATGTGTATTTAATAGTAATTTCTGTCATTTCGGATTTATTTCATGATATTCGGCCTCTAAACGGTTTTAAAATGATGTATTGTTACGCGTTTGGGTTTACAAATTCCAAAAATCCGGAAACTAAAGAATGGGGCCTATCCTCTAAGAGATTTTAAACAAAATTTGCTTGCATTTTGTACTATAAAAATATGCATCCAATTAGTAGGAATTTGTTTCAAATAATGTTTTGTCATAACGATATATTGGATAGATGTGCCGATAAATATGTTACTAGAGTGTTTCATTATCATTCAAAAGCTTTGAAAATGTTCAAAAACGTCATTATTTTATGCATTTAAATAACGATCAGCTGATATTGTTTATCGCCGACTAGCAAAATTAGTTGTTGGCATCATTGCAATTCTTGAACTCAATGTTTACAATGGTTGAGATTGCCTTTGACACTTCTACGGTTTTTCTTTATTCTACGGCATACTTTTGTCCTATTTAATGCCGAGATACGTTAAACAAGCATCTGTGCTTCCTGACCCAGTGTGCCTTTAGGTTATGTTGTTTAAAACACGTTGTGCTATTTTTCTATATTAGAACGGTCACGCTGCGTTGTTTTTAAGAAACATAAATAAATGTGAATAAAAAAGTAAATAAATGGAAATTTTTGAGTAAATAAAATTATTCAAAGAATAAATGAAAAATGTTACAATATTTTTTGTACATTAAAAGCCACCAATTAAAACTATCTTAATTAGTTAATTTCAATAATTGATTTTTTACCATTTTAGTGACTATCTTTTAAAAGTGTGTGATAGCGGATGTCCCTAAAAATAAAATAAAATGTTGATGTGAGTCGTCATTAGCTAATTGCAGTGACTGTAATAGTAGTAGTAACACATATTGTAGTGAAATGATCAACTACGCTGATATCTATCACTTTTTAATACCACGTGTTAAATCCGTTAGGCAATTTTGTCAATTTTCCTTGTAGCCAATCCAGTGAATGTCCGAGATTCTACTCTCAGATCAGCGCGGCTGGGATTCGAACCCACGAGGGTTCAATTCACCTCAGGGTCTGTCATTTAAAACTTCATGACGTTATCTACACCTCTAACCATTGCGCTATTGAGACATTCGCTATTGAGACTGTGCCACAATAATTAAAATGATTATTTCATTTAAATGACAATTAGTAATATTATAATTTAAGTATTTGTGAATATATGGTTCTTATTATATTTGGCTTATTCGTTTTGTTTAATATTTCTGCCTTCTATGCTAAAATGTATCTCTAAATTTCATGATGTTTTTTATCATTTTATAAACAAGACTAATAAGATTTTAGCTTTTGCATCCACTATTACATCTCGAAACTTACCCAGATCTCTTCTAAACCTGCCTTATAATTAATCAACAATCGTTTTTAAAAATAATTCTTCCAAACTCTTGTTTATAAATACATTATATATATATATATATATATATTATATATAGATATATATATATATATATATATATATATATATATATATATATATATATATATATATAATATAATATATATATATAATATATTTACTATATTAAAATAAATTTCTAGATTTTATATATTGATATATTAATTATTTATATATTTGAACTTAAAAATTGAACGTATCCATAATTTTATTGTTAAATGTGCCTTAAGCATCTGTATAATAAAGTTTGTGAACGCTTGTGAATAGAATTTGAAAAACAACATCCATATTGTCGATTATTAAGATCATCAAAGTATAAGTGAACTTTGGAAAATTATTTTTTTTCTATTTATTTCTTTGCATTAATTCTGATTGGAGGTATATGTATACAGTTAGCATAATTCCTAGTTGATTTTTTTCAGACTATTATGGCAGAACTTATATCACGACCAGTTTCTTATGAAGGTAAGTATTATTAATGTAGTGTTTTACCCTTGTTATGTTGAGTCGTACAAAATGGATCAGCTGTAAATTGCATGTGTTGTAAGAGGCAACTAAATTGGAAATTGAAACCATCATTTGAGAAACCAACTCAGATTTATTAGAAGGCTTTTTTCCCAAGACTAAGGCTTGATGAAGGTTTAGTCTTTTTAATTGAGCAATTTCATGATCAAGAGAGTGCTCGGCTGAGTGTGAAATCAGACATGAAGTAGGAATGGGTACCTAGGACTTGCCACTTGGCAGAATATAAGAGAAAGAGTAATAGATAGATAAATAATTTAGTAAATCTCAGTTACATATAAGCGACAGGACAACTCTGCCAATTCAGTGTACAATATATCAGTATAAGTTCGCTGAATCGCCGATATAATGCGTAGTTTAATAAGGTGTGCTTATTTTTGCTTTTTTTGCATCTGATTTAATTAGCTTAACTAGGGTTTGTATTTAAATTGTAAAAATATATAATTGTTTTAAAATGTTTAGTTTAATTTGCATAATGCGTAAAGCATAGACTCTTTTAACCTGCTAACTGAGAGGAAAATGGCCCCCAGTCAGAAGATTTGCAGCCTTGTAAGTGAGGTTTATCCCCCTCCAAGTATTTTGTCCCAGTTTTCACAAAA
Organism: Enchytraeus crypticus; assembly: GCA_905160935.1. NCBI lineage: Eukaryota > Metazoa > Annelida > Clitellata > Enchytraeida > Enchytraeidae > Enchytraeus > Enchytraeus crypticus. The sequence continues at coordinate 3,546,064 of CAJHZI010000794.1, read as the reverse complement.
TCAACACATCAAACTGCAAACCAAGCCAAATGTTGCTTTGTTTTAGAAGGACAAATTTGAAAAATGAAGAAAAATTAGGTACCAGCAGAAATTTTATGTGCCATTTTTAGGAACTAAATGCATTTTGATAAATTTATGCATATTCCCCAGTATAGACTACACAATTTTTCTCCCTTCCCCCCGTAAAAATTTCTCAAAAGATGTTTTGATATAAGGAATATTTATCGAGAACTCTTTCATTAAAATTATTGAATAGAAAATTGTTGAAATCCTATTTAGTATTTATTGAATTTTATTATTAAATCCTTATTTATTAATAAAATTTATTAGATCCTATTTAATATTAATATTTATTGAAATCCTATTTAATTATTGAAATCCATATTTATTTAATAAAGTTTAAAATATTTTCTATTTCCATTTTGCATGAATTTTTATTTATTTATTTTGTTCCATTACAGATGGAGATGCTGAGACTAATCTAAGAGAACATATCCTGTCTGATGTAGTACGCTTTCCACTGATACAAATTTTACTTTTTCCACTCATTTTATTTGTCTTATTGTTTATTTGATTTATGTTTCATCTAGACCTATATGATGAAATCTTAACTTATTTGTTTATTAACTCATCATGTCATTGTGCATACTGAAAGATGACTATGCATAAACTGAGAAAGTCAATGTGAAATCTCCTGAAAATCTGTATGTTGAGCTACCTGAAGCAGCACTTAGATGTTATACTGTCAAAACTTATGCCATTAGATCAGCTTTTGGTGAAGGAAATTCTCTTTAGACAATGCAAAGGCAGAATGTGGTTTGAAATATTTACATTTGGTTCTAATACTTGATATTTGACAAAGTGCTAGGTTTTAGGTGCATTATATCAAAGTTCAGTTTCATCTTTGAAGGTAACATTTCTCGTTCTGTTATCATTTTAGTCCCTTTCACAATCTTGTCGATGATTATGAGCGACAATGGCTTCTACTTCTATCTACTATTTAATTTTAAAATCTAGTACAAATTGCTAATATCAGGTTACTAAATTATATATTTATAAGGTTATGGCAATTCCCTCATAAACTAATTTAATTTTTAATTTAAATGATTCAATCATTTCATGCAAGAGAGCCAGAAAAGTCTCACAAAATACAGCAATTCACATGTAATGAAAAGAACACAAAGTTCCGAAGACTCTAATATGTGCCTTAAACTCTAACATGTGCTCTAAAGTTTAACTTGTGCCCTAATGCAGGTTTTTAATATTTATCGCAGATGGATAATCTAAATGTAACTGCTGTTAGTACAACGTCTAAAATGGCAAATCATTCTCTCTACGCTGGTACGAAGCCCTCGGATAAAGAAAAGAAAATAGGTCATAGGAGGGTGGACGAAGCTGGGCAAGTGACGTACAAAAAGGTCTCTAGTCTTGAATTATTCTATGAATTATTTTTAATGTCCAATTTTAAGTCATGAAGTACTTTTAAAATTAATATTGAAATCTTTTTTGTTTTGCAATTAGTTTTATATTTTATGATCTGTAGCGTAAGTGCTATATTTGAGGGTATTCAAGGCTTAAATCAAGTTTATTGATAATATGTATAATGTGGATATTTTGTTTATTGAATTTTTGTTTGTATTTCAAATTTACTTTTATGTTGTGTCTTTTGATATAAAATAGATTTTAGCTAAACTTAACAGACATTCAAGAATTCTCTATTTTAAAGTAATTTCAATTTCCTTACATGTGTCTTCTGTATATTTAAAAATAGAATGCCTAATTTAACAAAATGAGTAGAGCTTATTATTTTGAGGTTTATAAAACAAATTTTATATGTATATCGTACACATGTGCTACTGTTAAATTCAAAAGCTGCTGAGAATGCTTGGGTATTCTGTAGTTAATATGATATATATGTGTAGCTTTTAAAATTGTATTGTCATTATCAATATAGAAACCTACGTCGGAGTTGATGGCGGCCATTCAACTGGGCATCGGCCAATCAATAGCCAGGCTGACTCCCAAACCTAAACGAGACGTGCTTTATAAGGATTTTAACATCGTCGAAACTGTAGTCTATCCCAGGTTTGGATTTTGTATGTATGCCTTTCTCTTCAATACTGAAACTTATTTTATCTTTCAAAGGTTTTGCTCTGATAGAGCAAAAAGTGATACTGTTCTGCTGTCTTTAAAGCATTGTAAAGATGTAGTTACTGGTGGACTATATAAAACTCATCCTATGACTGTTTACGAGATTTTACCTTTGTTTTTACCTTTCATTTTCTTTCATTTTTTGTTTTATACCTTGTAATGGACCTTGTTATTCTTTTTGCCTTGGCTTGATTTTCGTTATGTATTTTCAGTGTTGTCATGAATGATGGTAACACTCTAGTTTTGTTTATTGTTATTGCCTGGGCCGGTTAATATCTTTTATTAGTAGCATTTATTTCATAAAATGTGTTTTTGCATGCTTACTATATACCATTTATTTTATAAAACGTGTTTTGCATTCTTGTTATGTTTTTTTATTATAACTGATGTCATTGTATTGGTTATTTAGATAAAGCTTTATGCATTTAATAACTAATAAATTCGCAAAATTGAAATAGTCTAATTCTGGATATCGAGGAATATATCTGGGAGTACAATAACTAGCATTAATTAACGTGGATGTGAAAATCGAATGTTTCGTTGAGTAAATATTTCGATCTGGACAAGACTCTAAGAGGATCCAGTGCTTTGCTGGTTGAACAACAACGTTACTGGCGATACGTATAAATGTTTCATTGGACCTGCTGTCTGGCAGTGAAATGTATGAGAACATTTTAATATCTGATGTTGTGTTTATAGGGAAGGAAGTAATCTAACCCCTGCACATCACTACAGTGATTTTCGGTTTAAATCATATGCACCAGTAGCATTCCGGTCTGTAGTAACTTGGTTTTATTTAGTTTTTAATTTTATTCCTAAATATTTTAAAAAGGTTTATAAAATTATTATTAATTAAGATTATTAAATTAAAATTAAGATTATTAGGATTATGCTACAGGGATTTATGTTAAAAATGATTAAATATTGTATGAACAACTATTATTATTTTTTTCATAGTCTCGCTTTTATGAACAGTTATTTATAGATTGAAGTACTTTAATAAGATATGGTAGCAGGAGGTAATCTGGGTAAACAACAACTATTACTGTTGTGGATTTCAACCGTCAATAAAAATGACAGTGTTTAACTCCAGTTTCTGTGTTATATGGCTGCTGTCATGAATGATCTCTGCAGAGAATCTAATGCCTCGTTTTCGTGATTCCTCTTCTGTCGACTATGCGACCTGATTTGTCATAGAAATTAACAAAATGGTAACACTGTTCCTTGTTTGATATAACCAATGTAATATAGATTTAAAAGTTATAAAAAATTTGAACAGCGTAGCTGTTATTAGTGATATTTACTAATTTACAGATATTTTCGAGATCTCTTTGGCATTCAGCCAGACGACTTCCTGGTTAGTTATTTTAATCAATTAATTTTAATCAATCAATTTTAGTCAGTCAATTGTAATCAATCAATTTTAATCAATTGTTTAGGCGTGTATTGTCATAAGTTTACTCAGTTATTTAACTATTTAAGTAATCAATAAAAAATATTATCCACGATTTGGGTTTTACTGTTTTCTTTTATTGTAGCCATTCTATTGTTATTTAGTGTACTTGTAAAAATGTTTTTTTCTATGCAATAAGCCGTGGAGTTTCTGCTTGTATTAGTGATTTGAATGCAATGTGTCACACTTGTTCTTGTTGATCAAATTGTTAGCACGTTTTTCTACTATGTTCGGTTAGTTTATTGTGTTGTGTAATATGCAGCTTTATACAAACATATGAGTAGTATGACATAGGAGAATATTGCCTCCATTCTCAGATGAATAATATCTTTTGGAGGTATTATTTTTAGTGTATTTTTTTATTTTTAGTGTATTGCTATTTTATTGTGTTTTGTTCAGTCATTTATCAATGGATCTCTGAGGTGGCTAATTTAATTCTATTTTGATGTATTTAATATTTGAATTATTATTTTTAGAACAAACCAAATAGGTCTTGCAAATCTGTAGAGGGCGCATGCATGCAAACACATAGAACTATTAATCGTTTGTGTAAGGTTGTTATTAGCGAAATTAAGTGCAAAAGAATAAAATGAAAATAGTAAAGTATTAAAGTATTGTAATATTGAGTTTAAATTCCAATTTTCTGCAGCTATCCTTATGCAACGAGCCACTAAGAGAACTATCAAATCCTGGAGCAAGTGGTAGTATTTTCTATATCACACAAGACGATGAATTTATCATTAAGACCGTTCAACACAAAGAAGCAGAATTTCTACAAAAACTGCTGCCAGGCTATTTTATGGTAACCTGTTAACTTTTTTGTTATACGCTGCATTACGATGTAAAAATTTATAATAAATTATTTAATTTATAACTCTTGAACAGTTATGGTAATTGAGCTTTGTGGTCATTTAATTGTTGTAAGCTTGATCAGTTGTAATGGCCTAGTTTACTAATATGATATGTGAATTTTTGCAAATATTTCTCAACTATATCTCATTGGCTGGATCCAATGACGATGTCAGTAAGATATTCGACCGCGGTTCAGTATATACGGGGTTAAAATCCTGGGCTAGCCCATCACTGACTGAAATCGCTTTCGAGTGAGGAAACTGACGTTAACATTAGCTTTAACTATGTAACATGTCACTTTGATTTTATAGCATTTTCAAGATGACCTATGTCGTTAATGGTAGCACAATATCATTGTTTTTTGTAGTTCTTACTCATTTATTTTTTGTTTGCTGTTTGTATAGAACTTAAATCAGAACGTTCGCACTCTCTTACCGAAATTCTATGGGCTCTACTGTTATCAGGTTAATATGATCTCTGTTATTATTAGGATTACATTGGATTTACTTTTTTGTTATCGGCATTCTCTTTAATGTAGTCATCTATCATTGTACCATAGAATGGAATTATGTTTCTAATTCTTTAAAAATCACAGTTGTACGTACTAGTGTTTGCTTTCTGTGTGTAAATAAATTTTGGTTGCTGTAAATGTATAACATAAATTTGCTTTAAAATGAAAATAGCTTTAAGCCAATTAACTATCTTGTATCAGCATCCTTATATTTAACGTGGTGAGACTAAACGTTGTTTTCCTCTTACAACATTAGTATTATAATTATAATGTTAAGACATGTTAAGTGTAAAAAATTATTATATCGTACATTTGTAGTGTGGTGGTAAGAATATAAGATTCGTCGTAATGAACAACCTGCTTCCTTCATCTGTCCGCATGCATTCCAAGTATGACCTCAAAGGCAGCACGTACAAACGAAAGGCATCGAAGCACGAGTTAACCAAGGAATCGCCCACCTACAAAGATCTTGACTTTTTGGAACTGAACCCAGAGGGACTTTCTCTCTCTGCAGATACATTATCAGCGCTAATGAAGACGATGGAAAGAGATTGCAGGGTAAGTTTATTTATTATTTAAGAAATTACAAATTGTTATTATAAATATAACTATTGATGTATTTAGTAACAAGTAGAATCTTGAATTTTATGTATTATTAGCTATTTTTAGCTATTAGTTATTAATGATCAGTAGTAGCTAGTGTTTTAACTGTGCTATTGTTATTTGTAGTAAAGATGCAGTAACCAATAGATTATGATTTAATGTCTGTATTGTGAGCCATTGCAAATTTGGCTGAATTAAAAGTTTTGTTAGTAATTATGTTGAGAATCTGAAATCTTAACTAAAGTTTAATTTCATCTAATAGTCTAATTATAAAATGTCTAAATCTAATCATCTAATACTTAAATCTAATCCTATAGCCTTCTAATATCTAATGTCTAATCTCTCTAATCTAATCTAAATAAGGAATTTAAGATCTATGGTGTAATAGCCTGATGGATAACGTTTTTGTCTCAGAAACAAGTAGTGAAAAGCAACGTGGGTTCAATTCCTAGGTCATTCGACAATTAGTACTCCTGAGCGAATGAGGGATGGTTGGTTAATTTCTGCTTTTTGACTGTGTTACCATGATTTACTTCAAAGTCAAATGTATATCTGATCTTTAGAGAAATTCTTGGAAAAGGGAATAACATGGAAAGAGTCAGCATGAAAATAACTGTTGCAGATAAAACCTATAAAGCTAAATTTATCGTCTGTTTCAGTGTCGCAAGGGATACTGTCAGAGACATTGATTCTCTGACATTTTGATAGCAAGGACTATTAAGGGAATGAAGCATTTAATTGTTTTTGCTTCATTTATGGCTGCTAGTTTTACTCTCTATAGATTTGCTGCTGTGGCAATCATTTATAAATATTTTAACTGTAATGCTTAACTGAATGATGTCACTCTCTCTCTCTCTCTCTCTCTCTCTCTCTCTCTCTCTCTCTCTCTCTCTATATATATATATATATATATATATATATATATATCACTAAGAGAGAGAGTGTGAGAGAGAGATAATTGTTTTTTTAAATTTCAATAGGTTTATATTTACTGGCGTAAAATGATTTTTTCTAATGGAAAACTGTAATTGATTGATTTATTAACATGTTTAATCGTTTATTTCAGTTATTACAGAGCTTCAAAATAATGGACTATAGTCTACTACTGGCGATACATAATCTCGATTTTGCATCAAATCAAAAGGTAACATAATATATTGTCTCATATCGTATCCATAAAATATTGTTTGTTGCTTATCCGAATGTCTACTGTACATCTGAATGTTTAATAAGTCGGGCTTTATTTAGTGATCTCAAGACTTCTGTTGTACTGATATTTCTGCAATCTACTTACTACTTGCTATTATTGCTGAGTCGCCTCAAAATAGCTATTATTTAGAAGTGGACTGTGTAATTATGAGGCTAGCATCATTTTTTGTGCCATAAGAAGGTCAGGCTGGGATTGAATGTCGTGGTTTATTTGTGCAGTGTTATGAGCACGGCCAGCCTAGCTTGACTAGTAATTTAGAAGAAATGTGAGTTCAATTCCTAGGTCATTCGGCAATTAGTACTCTTGAACAAATGAATTTGAATGCATGAATGAATCAAGGATTTGTGATGCTAAATGATGTGACAAAATCGTATTCATTATAAAAATTAACAATTTAGATGTAACATACTACAAATTTTTAACGTGTGAGTGACTATTTGCAGATCAGAACTTTGAGAGGCTAATTTTTCCATTATGCACCTCGTTTATGGACTTTGACTTAGTCACTTCTGAAGTTCTCCAGTTAGACTGACTACATCTCACTTCGCTGCTCTAAGTATTTCCGGAACTTAGTTAAGAATGATTGAATAATGCACTGATAACACTTTAAGCCAACTTTAGCCTGGTTTAATATCAGTTTCGATGAAAGTCATTGACATTATTTTACAAAGTTAGTTAATAGATATATTCAGAATGTGTTCTACTATTGTTAAACTAGTTTGTTATTAATGCGTCTATTGTGATACTAAATTATTTTAAAATAGCTGATATTAAATCATTAAAAATAGCTAAACTTATGTAGAGTGTTTATTGAGATAAGCATTATAACTATTAGTATTGATTTTCTTTAGTCTGTCGAAGCAACAGCGTCTCAGACTTTTATAAGTGATTCTAATGAAGAAGCAAATCAAAACGGTATGTTGAAGTTTAGTTTTTCTTGTCTGATCCTACAGTTAAATTGCAGGTCCTGCTGTAAATTCATTTTTTACATCTTTATTTTACTCAAGATAATCATTTTATTGAATCAAGACATGTTTTTATTCTGGTTGTTTCTATTTGCGTGTAGGGTCTTTAAGTGAGGAAATTATAGCATTGTTAAAACTGTTATTAATTTGTAATAAAATGTTACATAATGTTGATGTCTGTATGCGTGTATGCATGTGTGTGTTTGCACTTGTGTGGTTATTTGTTATAGCCATATTACAGATATAACACTTTCTGACCCCTGAGATGTCATATCGCTTGTTTGTTATGGCTATATTAACATTTTAAAGATCCAGTGTATACTGATTGTTTATTAATATCTTGCAGAATTGTTACATCTCTGACTATACAGAATTTTATTATTATACTTCAGAAATAACCCGTTAGAGTTATTGATTGTTTGTTATTGTTATATTGCAGAAATAACACGTCAGAGTTATTGATTGTTTGTTATTGTTATATTGCAGAAATAACACGTTAGAGTTATTGATTGTTTGTTATTGTTATATTGCAGAAATAACACGTCAGAGTTATTGGTTGTTTGTTATTGTTATATTGCAGAAATAACACGTCAGAGTTATTGATTGTTTGTTATTGTTGTGCTGCAGAAATAACGCGCCAGAGATCCGGTCGATACCGGTTAGCTCAGTACTCGACAGCTATGGAATCAATTCATGCCCCGACCTCTGATACCATGGGTTCAGAATCTTCTGACATAACGTATGAATTGTACTAATGTATGAAATATTAAATTTGAATATATTAAATTAATATTAAAAAATATACTATATTAAATTATATATTGTTTAATATTAATATTAAATTAATATTAAATATGAAATTCTGAAAAGTATCATACATTTCTATTCCTCTTTTATGTTTACATTTTGAGAAAAACAATTCATATAATCAGTTAATTCTTATAGTATGCATTAATCAATGCAATCAGTGAAGTTGAAACACTTTGGAATTTAAGCTCTAAAATTATTACTATTATTTGTAATGTAGTGACCATATTAGTGATGAAATTGATGACGTTCCTGACATCATCCTTGCATGAGGAAACGGACGTTAAACTTTTTTAAATTATAATCCTTGGTGTAGAAATTGACGAACATTTAAGTTTTTCTGAAATCTTCTATGTGATATCGGCTGATCTGCACTCAGATCTCCCTCCCGTCTCGCTCTTCACCAACTCCGATATCATAGAAAATTGCTCCCCACCAATCAGCTGACTGCTGCGCTCCCGCCTCATTCCAGCAGCATGAGGCTGCTGTTGATGTAGCAGTGGCAGACCAAACAGCTGCTGATCAGATCTCGTGGGAGCAGACTGAGCTCTACCAAGAGGCTGTATCAGAGCATTGATCTCCAGACTGAACGGATGGTTGACGTAGAACGGAGAGAGCAGGTCAGCCGTGGGTTGAACGTAACCATCTTGCGGCGGCTGAGAGGTGTCAGTGTCAGGACGCAGAAGAACCTGAGGGGTCAACCCAGCCGGTGAGCTGATCGGGTTCTGCGGCTGGTGTCCCCTGAACTTGGGGCACCTCACTGGGGAGTCAACACTCGCAGTGGCCAGGCTCGAGAGCTGAGGCCCTGCCCCTCGCAGAGGTTTGTGGGTCGAGGAGTGTGTTGGAGGCAGGGAGCCAGATGATCCTGGTGAGCTCACAGAAAACCCGATATGCTGTCGATCAAAGCTCTGATGTTGTTGTTGCTTCTGGAGATTGAAATGAAGCACCCGCTGAATCTGAGGCCTCCACGACTGCATCTTCTTCTTCTGTTTCATATGAAGTGTCTGACGGCCGTGATGTGATGGAAGTGCAATGTGATGGAAGTTCTGCACTGAGGCAAAACTACAGTTCAATACTGGCGAAACACTACCACTACACAGAACTCTCGAGGTCAGCATCAGCAAATCCACGTCGTAGCTGACTTCGTAAGCGATAGCTGAAGGTTTGTACAGCGACATATTCCCTATTGATGATGTAGAACATCGAGGTAATGCAATGTCATCGATGTTGAGGGGCTCAAAGAGTTTAGGGACTTCAGGCGACAACACGCGACGTTTGAAATTTGTTTGTGATTTGCCACCCAAGACACAAATTTCAGCAGAACGCGGACATATAGCCGTACCTATAAGTACTTCTACTTTCTTCTTCTTCAGCCCCGCCACCCAACTCACTCCATTAGCAATCTGATGATTGTGGGAAGCAGAACAATGCAAAGGTTTACCGGGTGTGTCGAGAGTAGAGCCGGTGAACCCGTACAGATCCTTGACATATGAGATCCCAGGAATGTAGGATAGATTTATGAGAGGACTGATGGCCACCGAGTTACGATACTCAAGAAGAAAACTGTGAACATACATAAGGATCTTACTTGATTCAGACGATTTTATTGCTGAAAATGATGATTTTTCAGCCGATGAGTTCTCTAGGATCTTTCCCTCAGGCCCTTCATTAGTCTTAGGGTCTGTGACTATGAAGTTCATTGCCTTTGTAGGTTTCTGTTTTCTCATGTCATGAGTCTCGTAAATCCTATTAACATTAGATTCTGGATGTGGTTTACGCTTCCTTAGTTGTCGACTGGACGAATTGTCCATTTCTCCACACATTGCTTTAGCTTCAACGATGGTCATGTCAAGAACAGATCTGCGAGATCCTCGTCTGCTTCTCTTTGTAACAGTAGCAGCTGAGTTAAAGCTGTCCGTGTTATATGCTACGACATCGTTTCTGTCTTTCTCATTCGAACCTACCACTTCTAAATCATATGATGACGCATCATTAGAGATCGAAGACAGCAGTGGATGTGCTCCATTGAAAGGTTCAGAAGTTTCAAGTGGCGCTGTCAAAGGATTAAACAAACAGGAGCTTGAAATGGAATCGAAATCTGAAGGCATGGTTCCGTCTGGTGCATCAGCTAGAATTATGGTCATAGCAGCTGTAGCAATCGAGACAGGTAAACCATGAGAGGTAGTAGGATTCACATTATCCTCAGAAGCAGGATCATCAGAATGAGAAAACGATCCTCTAAAACAGACAGCATTAAAGCGCTGAAGTGCCATTGAAATTCTTTGCCTCAAGAAAGAGGTTTCACGATTATCATCGGTAATATCTGAAATTTTTCTACCTAATATGTTGATAAACTCTGAGGCAGCTTCATTCGTTGGGCCAAATGTTTCAATTGCTATTGGCATGAAGTCGTAGACTGAAGGCAAATCCTTATATTTCTCGAGTTTCCTTCTGGCAGCCAGTTCGGCTGCTCCGCCAGCCGAAGATGAAGTTACGTGAAGGTAAGAATTGGCTAGGGTATCAGAGACTGTTACATCCCATGCTAAGCACTTACCCTTTTGCCACGGAATGAGAGTAAGGCCATCCGGGCGCTTTCCATCAGACCGAAAGAGACCCGGAGGCTCCTTGATAGAAGGAATGCTGGCTTTGGTAAGAGCACGCCAAACGATGTCGTTCAGATTGTGATGTCGACTAGCCCTACCTGCACTCCTCTTGCACGATAGACTGTGGATGCCTCTAGAGTCTACTATGGAACCACATGGACAAGTGTGCGGCTCACACAGCCGAGCACCAAGTCTGAAGCCAATAGCAACTCTAACGGACTCGTCGTCCAAATGAAGGCCGCAGGATGAGATAGGGAAGGCGTGTAACCAGTCACTGCTTCGTGGACTTGAAACAGCCAGGAGCCTTGCTCTATCAGATGCGTCAGATTGAAAGTTTAAAATCTGCTCAAAGCATTTTTCGATGGCTGCTGCGTCCCAGAATTTTTGCATTTTATCTTTATCTCCAGTTGGAGCTACAGCGTTATACCGTTCAGACCATAATGAAAGAGCAAGATCAAAGTTGACATCATGATAGGATGAGAAGTGACCTAGAATGGAATCCTGAAGTGGCCTGGTAGAAATGTATGAAGATATGAAAGCTGAGGGCGCAACATGCGATGTTTGTCTAATACCTAACCCACCTTTCTTAACTGGTAGAGTAGCCTGTGACCACTGAGTATCAGACAGGGCAATGTTAGACATCGTGGAAAGGCACTCTTTCAGTTTATTATCAAATGCTATTAATGCTGGGTGATTGAAACAAGGAGATGATCTCAGTGTGTACAACATTTTAGAAATACTAAGAGAATATCGAAGTATTGTCAAAGCGTCATGTCTGGAGATCAATGGCAAACGACTTGAGGCCAGTTCAAGATCCACAATTTTTGTCGAAAGTGATTTGTCCATGGCAATTCCGAATGATAGAGGAGCTCCGAGAAGTGAACTCTCATCCTGGGGTATCATTTTGAATGATTGTAGTATTGGATGGCGTATTGTTTGAGGGCAGGGAGAAACTATTTCACATTTATTCAGGTTCAATTCTAGGCCAAGAACTTTCCCATTCTCCATAATATTGCAAATATCGTGGCTTAATGAATCCTCACTTCCTCCAAGGGTCACATCGTCTAAGTATGCAACTCTCAGAGGACAGATCAGAGATTTGAGCAGAGGATGAATAGTGAGGCTGAATAGAAGAGGTCCAAGAGGATCTCCCTGCTGAACACCAACCATAGACTCAATGATGTGATCGTTGTATTTGAGGTGTGACGTTGCACTGTATGATGAGTAGCAAAATTTGTATATCTCTGGGATATATTTGTAGACTTCTTGAAGCATCTGAAATCTATTTACATTGTTGAACGCATTCTTGAAGTCTAATTTAACTACACTGAATTTTTCCGGCAACGACGTGAGAAAACGTCTGACTGCATGCACAGTTGCTTCGCAGCCCCCACTTACTCCAACACCCACCTGAATAGGCGAAAGGAATGATGCCACTTTAGATGAAACATGTGCATTTGCGCATTTAGCTGCGATACGCCTCCAGGTGTATCCAATGGCAATAGGACGAACTCCACCATCTTTCTTACCTATAGCTATTAGGCGTCCACCAAACAGAAGTTTCCTAATAGGGTCCGGGCACTCACCGTTCAGCAGAGTGTTGGTGAAGGAGGTAAGAGCTGGGAGAAGAATGGGTCCGGATACCCGATCATTTATTAAGTCTAGAATATGTTGTGGTCTGATACCATCTGGACCGGCAGAAGAACCTGCTGGAAAACTACGAACAGCATTTAAAATACCATTCTCAGAGGCTTGAAATGATTGAGTAGTGAAAGGATCAGGAGCAGGCGGAAGAACCTCTGAAAGAATTGGATGCTTATCCTTCAGGTTTGCAAAGTGTCCGGATTGTCTGCGGCAGGAGCATCATCTGAGCATAGAAGTCTGACCGCAGCCCTCATGTTGCCGTCTTCTATTTTCGACCTGATTAGTGAATATAGCTTGTCAGAATTGCCAGGAGAACGATTAAACTTGTACTTAGGGAGAGCAGTCTCTTTACGACAGTCAAAGAGTTCAGATCTTTTCTTTATTGCATTAGACAGATTCATGCGTTTCCCTGCACGAGGAGGTGCAATTAGAACATCCTTTCCAAAGTTAAATAAGTGGCTCCAGTCATTTATATCCCGTGGACAATTGGAAATTTTATTAAGAATATTAGCCAAAGATTTAGCACAACTGGGTCTAGCAGCTTTAGGAATGTGTTTGATTGTGTTATATGGTAAAGGTGGGTGCAGCAACAAACTTGTAGCATTATGTAGAGGTGATGAAGGTTCCAGGATGGGCTCAGGCGGCGAAGCAGAAATGCGGGTAGAATGAGGATTTTTGTTAACGTCTTGAATGGGAAGCGACAGGATAGACTCTGGACGCGGAGGAAAATGGGCCCCCGGGCAACGGTTTGACATTTTACCGTGCACGCGGATTGCTCCTGTCTCTTTGCAGATTTGATGTATAGAAAAGCACACACTGCAAGCTCCAGAAGTTCTGTGTTTGACTGCAGGTAATGAATCAGGAGAAACAGAACTACAGTCTTGAAAGCTTGATACCTTGTTGCGACGGACTGAAGCTGTTCCTTGTGAAAGACAATTGACGTTAGAAACAGGCTCGATGTATAACTTGGAATTAGCCTGTATGAGATATGGCTTGCTTGTATTCGTCTCATTATTCCTGGAGGTAGGCCACCTATACTCCAAGCAGTCTGGACACAGATATAAGTCACAGAGTGAGAACTTTACAGAACTGTCGTTACGTGCTTGAGGACATGGCTCAAATGGACGACCAGCACAATTAGGCATGATATCCAAATAATCTTACGAATGTTTCTACCTATAAATTTAAGGGTAGATTATAGCACAGTGATTATCCAGCATATAATAAGTAACCATCGCAAAATTTCTAAGTAGAGCAACTCGATACTTGGCGCAGTCACTCAAAATAGTTAGAGGCACGAAATTTTATGAATATGGATATAATAGTTAATGTATATCCAAAGTGAACGTTATTTTTTGTAAATATAAACATTCGCCATTAACGTGACGTCAACGTAATAATTATAATTATTATTATTAATATTATCATTAATATTACTATTACGGATTTTGTTATGAGATCATAGATAATGGTTTGACTGTCTCATTACTTGACTGAGTAATGATTAATTCATTGACTGACTGATAGATGGATTGATTAATATACAGATTCATTGATTGACTGATTGACTTACTGAATGATTAACTTTGTTAATAACTGATAGATTTCCTAGACCTGATCGACTGATTGCATGGTTGATTGATTGCTAGGTTGAATTGATTGGTTGAATTGATTGGATAGATTGGTTGAATTGATTGGTTGAATTGATTGGATGGATAGATTGATTGGATTACTTGGTTGAATTGATTGGTTGAATTGGTTGGATAGATTGATTGATTGGATAGATTGCTTGATTGAACAGACTTACAGGAGGAATAAGAGCTTGGACGTCGAAGGGAGAGAGGCTGGTTCTCTACCTCGGTATTATTGATATTCTGCAGAGTTACCGATTCTCTAAAAAACTCGAGCACACCTTTAAAGCCATTGTTGCCGATGGGGTATGATTTTTTATCTGTAGAGAACTGATCAATTTGGAATATTAGTAATTTATTATGTATTCTTGTTTGTATTTTGTATTTTATATGTATTATGTATTTTTAAAATGAATTTCCTCTCTCTGGTAGGAAATATAGCTGAAAAAACTCTGTTTATTTAAAATTTAGAGCAGAATTTATGTTCAGCGACTGTTTCTGAACAATATGGCTACTCTCATAGGTGGCCGGCTGGGATTTGAACTGGCTACTTTCTGCCTGACTTAAAATCAATCAATCAATCAATAAGAATTGAACGTCCGATTCCTCGCCATAAAGCAATGACAGGGACGTCTCTTGCAGAATCATAATGTATTGTCAACTCTATTACAACCATATTCTTAATTATTCTATATATACAACCATATTTTTTTATTATTCTATTACGGTCGCTGTGCTATTATTATTACTGTTTATACTTCTAAGGCTTACTTGATACATATCTTATGCATAACATAATAAATTAATAATATAATCTTAAAGTTTGCATGTTATAATATCAGTGTACTAGTTTTCTTGTTAACATTTTTTGATTTTTAGAAATTTACACTCGTTAAATGTATTAAAATGCTAAAATACTGTAATATCCATCAGCTATATTTCTACAATTTAATATAATAAAATTATGTTGTTATCTTTATAATAAATATTATATAATGCATATTGCACTGCATATTTTGATTTCTATTTCCTTTATATTATTTTTCTTAAACATTTTCTGCTCTTATTTTCAGATAGTTATTGTTTTATATTTAGTGTGAACTAAAGCAGAGTTTTGTGTGGTATTATTTACAAACATAGGTTATACTTTTCTTTCTATACGTTTGTAATTTTGTTCTTCTTGTAGGACACAGTTTCAGTTCATCGGCCTGGTTATTACGCTCAGAGGTTCCTCAATTTCTTCGGCAACAGCGTGTTCAAGAAAATTCCGTCTCGTAAGTACTAAAATTAGCAGTCATGCATTTATCGACGTAGAATTTCTTTTTTCATTTCTTTCCTTCTCATGATTGTGTTAGTGTAGATTTTGTGTGCAAGTTTCTTGTATCGAATTAATTGTAGCTTAGAGTTTTATTTCTTATTTATGATGCATAGAATTTTCTCTTCCTAAGTCTTGTTTTTTATTTAATTTAAGTATTACTGGCTATAAGAGCGTTGAAATTTGTTGTCTTACGAATTTAAGTGAACCTTATAAGACTATAATTAGCTTAGATTTACAGTAGATACTGTTTGGTAGTCACATTGGTAGCACCCTTGCCTGATAAGCAAGAAGCCACTGGTTTAAAGCTCTGTTGTACCGTCTCCAGTGGTACACGTGTGTACTTAAATGAATACAAAACTTAGCACTGCAGCTTTATCGGGCGTTAAAATGTAGATATAGGATTAGTCGGCATCGGAATGTATTTGAGTACTGAGACCTGTGGATTTAGTGATCGATATATTAATTATTGATTGATTAATTATGGTTGATGTATTGATTGATTTTTCTGAAAAAAAGATCATTTAATCTTTATTACTATTTTGTGTCACGGGGCTGATGATTCTGTGCAATAAAACTCTTTTGAGCTGTTGTAGTGCATGCAGTGTAGCTGTTGCTATTGTTATTCTAATATTGCATCTATTCGTGTTGGGCCATGTTTTTCTTAGCAATTAGATAAAATCATATACATATTACATATCCCTCTAATGAGATTATTTCACTGTTACTTAGGTTTTTCAGGCTCTGAAGCAAATGAAGGATAAATAATTGCACATGATATATAGGCCTAGTATCTAATTAAGGGTCAGTACAGATTTACTGAGACACAATGAGCAATCACGTCATCTATCCCAGCTTGATTCTGTCTGGTTTATTGCTGGCCGATAAAACTTATAAAATAAAAAATAAAAAAAGTAAATACTCAATATAGTGAAATGAGATCAACTATGTTTATATCTATCACTTTTGAGCATCACATGTTTAAACCGTTAGGCAATTATAGTAAAAAGTTTATAATAAATCTATTCTACGTATTGGTGTGCACTGAAACTACAGTTGAACCGCCTCTGAGTAGAGCATCGAGAACAAAGTTTAAGAAGCTGGTTGAGCTTGGTAAGGCTTGCCGATTGTTGTGTGTGGTTTGTGAGTGTGCACTGGTTGTGTTCTATTTGCATGGTGCTATAATTTTTTTTCTTTTTTGTTCAAAAGTTGTGATGATTGGTGTAAATATTAGAAATTTCTATTTGATAAGATATTGCAAAATGATATTGCTTATTTTAATTTATTTAATGTATGATTATATTTATTATTATATTTATAGTTAATTTCACACTCATTACTCCTCTATTTTGTTGTATATGATTTTATTTATAAAGATTTAGTTTTATTTAAACACCTTTTTTCATCTGTTTGAAACTGATGTGTTCTACACAGCGGATATTTAATTTCATTATAGGAATTGTGATGTTATATAAATTAGTAAATTGCTGTATTTAATGTGTGTTATCGGTCTATCAGTTTGTCATGTTGTTATCCTGCATGTACAAGCCTCTTACTGTAGCTTGTTTCCGTTCATGAATATCTACTATCTGGTGTAGTACAGAATTATTATTATTTATTTATTTGAAAACACCAATATGAGTTTAATTGTCCTGTGAAGATCATATACATTACAAATACAATATCAAAAAGAAATAATGAACCACAGTAGTTCAAGGAGTAAATATATTTGATTTAATGTTAAATTTTATGTAAAATATGTTCATTTATTCATATTCATTTATTCGTATTCATTTAATCATATTCATTTATTCATATTCATTTAATCATATTCATTTAATCATATTCATTTATTCATATTCATTTAATCGTATTCATATTCATTTAATCATATTCATTTAATCATATTCATTTATTCATATTCATTTAATCAGCTATTATGTAATGCCAGTTCGTGTGAAGAGTATTTCGTCATTGTCAATGTGATCAAAGGTGAATTTTATATAATTCCATAATCAATATAATTGGCATCATATTATTCTAATACTATAATGTAGGTTGCCTTATTTTATTTCATATTGTCTGCATTGACTGATGTATTCAATGTAAGAACCTATAGATACTACTTGAGTGTAATATGATTTTAAATATTTAGCTACCAATTTAAATATTTAGCTACCAATTTAAAATTACGTGTCTAGTTGATCATTTCTCTTACTATTGTTGTATACTACTATTAGACTATCTTCAGCTCATATTTTTTCAGATCGTTTGGGTTGAATCGATTTGTGGTGACATGTGATGAGGGGACGTCCCTGACATCATCCCTGGATGAGGAAACGGACGTTAAACCTTTATTATTATTATTATTAATATTATTATTATTACAGCCTTGAAGCAGTCTCCATCTAAGCGCAAGTCAGTGACTGATCGGCAGAAGTCTGTTGTTGAAACAGAGTTATCATTTACTGAGAAGAGATTGGAACAAGATGTCATGGATGAAGGTATGCTACAGTCTGTCCATTATGAAGTCAATTATTTCTCTCAGGGTGTTCTTCCATCGACGTTTTTTATCATAAACAGGGTCACATGAAGCTGTTGTATTTTAACGTAGATTTACTAAGAATTCACATAGATTTACATCTAATTCACAATCTTCCAAGTGTTTGTGAAGTGGAAGTAATTAATTAGTTAAAAATATTAATTGCTAATGAATTAATTTGTTAGTAATTGAAGTATGTGGAAGCTATCTACTTATGAGTAAGATTTTGAACCCTTACCAGTTCAACTGATAATGTAAGCTTGAAAACTCTCGTGGCAACCTGTTTGTGTTTGTTGTAGTTAAGTAGGTCTTATAATAAACATAATTGCACTAATAATAAAAAATAAATACAAATTTATCATCTCCTTTTTCTTTCAGACGGTTTAAGTACCAGTGACAAATAATAAAACGTATAGTTATATTAATAAATTTAATACCGAGAGTTTATGTTTATTTCTGAATCACACGCCACTACAATATTACATACAAGTTATATGAAGTCCAAAGTAATATACAGCATGAATTCATATCAGAATAAATATTTCAGTCAAAATCTCATCATCACATAATTAATATTATGTCAATTCTATCAGTGGACCTATTTACACGTAATATGAAAGAGAATACAAATTAGTAAAGGTTTTTAACGTTCACTCCTTTATCATCATGACATCACTTATAAGAAAAAGAATAAAAGTTAATAAGTTAACTTCTACTTATGTAATATATATTTTATCTCAAATTTATCATCTGCTTTTTCATTCAGACTTTCTAAGTATCAGTGACAAATAGTAAAACTTATAATTAATACAGTTAATAATAATAAAGAAAATAAAAATATAAATAGAGGTTTTAACTTTCAATCTCGTATCATCACAATATAACGCACAGTAGGAAGAATAGAATAGAAGTTAGTAAGGTTTTAACGTCCACTTATGACGTAACATGACGTAACGTATATTTTTATAAATGTCTAGGAGCGGTAGGTGGCAGGCCGGATGTCCTACCCTCGGACACGGTGGTATCCGTGGAGTTAACTGCTCCAGGATCTCGCGCGAAATCCGCTTACGAGTCCCACGCTGAACGTAGGTGGACTCCTAACTGGTACGTTCCGGAAGTAGCAGGGATAGTCTCTAAATCCCTCACACCCGGATTGACTGATGACTCGTCTAGTGGTGGAGCCTCGAGTGTTACCACGGCTCTCATCACGAGCAACCACAGAACTTCTGCTGAGATAACAACAACAAGAGCGTCTGCTGGGATAACAACAGCAAGAGCGTCTGCTGAGATAACAACAACAAGAACGTCTGCTCAGATAACAACAACAAGAGCGTCTGCTGAGAAAACAACAACAAGAACGTCTGCTGAGATAGCAACAAAAAGAGCATCTGCTGACGTGCCTAAACTCACGAGGTAGTGTGTCACTAGGTAGTGTGTCAGTAGGTAGTGTGTCACTAGGTGGTGTGTCACTAGGTGGTGTGTCACTAGGTGGTGTTTCAGTAGGTGGTGTGTCACTTGATAGTGTGTCACTAGGTGGTGTGTTACTAGGTGGTGTGTCACTAGGTGGTGTGTCAGTAGGTGGTGTGTCACTGGGTGGTGTGTCAGTAGGTGGTGTGTCAGTAGGTAGTGTGTCAGTAGGTAGTGTGTCACTAGGTGGTGTGTCACTAGGTGGTGTGTCACTAGGTGGTGTGTCACTAGGTAGTGTGTCATTAGGTGGTGTGTCACTAGGTGGTGTGTCACTAGGTAGTGTGTCAGTAGGTAGTGTGTCACTAGGTGGTGTGACACTAAGTAGTGTGTCACTTGAGGGTGTGTCACTAGGTAGTGTGTCACTAGGTAGGGTGTCACCAGCTTCTATTAGTTACATTTTCATCTTCACCATTATCATCGTCATCATCTTTGCTTGAATTCCAATTAACCAATTAGTTTTGACTTAGAAATATTGTAGCATTTTCAATTAAATATACAGTGTATTGAATAAATGATTGCAACTGAATATTAGTATAGCAATTTTTTATAATAAAATTAAAATGCTTGGTATGAATGTCTTGACAGATCAGAAGCTATTGATGCAGATGATGTACTAGTTAAAGTAGTAGAGCAACAGTCAGAGGAATCAACAATACATAGTCTATCATCTCAAGCTAATACTTCTGATTATGCAGCATCTGCGGAGCAATCTATCTGTTAGTAGTAATGCCTAATTAGTAAATGTTACTTGTTCTTATTCACGTGATAGCCGTGTAATGTTTTCTTTTGTATTTGTTGAATTGGTGAAATTAAATAAATAAATTAATAGTATTTTCCTTAGAGTCCTTGTTAGAGTCTTGTTATTTTTTAGAGTCCTGGCTAGAGCCAGTGTCAAATTTGGGAAGATTTTTGACATCGGATCAGTATGTGCGGGGTTCAAATCCTGTACTCCCCCGCCACTGACATCGCTTTCGAGTGAGGAAACAGCTTTATTTCTTGCTTTACATCGTCTGTATATCATTATCATCGTTTTCCTTTTAATCCCAGTTTAACTATGGTCGTGATACGAATAGACCTTCTGCACGCATCTCTGTCCTATACCATATCAATGAATGATTATAATTATCAGTCAATACTCCATAATCTTTCTATCGTCTGTTTATAGATAGCTAATCGTATTTGCGTCTTCATTAAATGAGAAACGGCCTTTACTTCTTTGTTGTTATTGTTAGAAGGAATATAAAGAAATTAGATATTTAGAATTTTATAACTACTTAGATTACGTCGATGTACGTGAAACATGGCACTTGTGTAAGGTTTTTGACTCTTCCATTTTAGATTAAAGCTGCACACTACAAGGCAACACTTAATTCGAAATCCTCAGTTATATCTCTGGATTCAAATAGCAACAAAATTAATAACTTTGGATTTAATAACTACAGTTACAAATTTAATGTTTGCTTATTTGAAAGTATTATTCTCTAAAGTATTTATAGACCTGTTCCACAGTTGACTCTATTCTATTCCATTTAGTATATCAGTTGCACTACTTATAAGTGAATATGAACTAGTTCTGCCTAAATTACTCAAAAAAATGAAGTAAAAATTAAAAGTGAATATTAATATTTAATTTCATAAGGTAATTTAGTACGCAATATTTTATGTTATTTGCAGCTGGGACCTCTTGCTCTTGAGAAATGAGGCTGGTAACTTTGATTGATTGTATGTGTTAAAGCCCTTACTGTTTTAGCTAATTATCTGCCTATTTTCGCTCCGTTGTGTAGAGGATGAACGAATATGACAAATGTCATAATTACTTATGTGTGAGAAATACTCTAGTTTAGATCAGATTTCTAAGTCCATGAATATAACCTTGAATTTGTCGAATGTCTATTTAGTCAAACTATTCCATCTTATGCAAAATATTGTGTTTTATTGTATAAGCGTGTGTATGTTTGTGTGTGTATGTTTGTCTCTGTGTATGTGTGTGTCGGTGTGTTTGTGATCTATTGCCTTTTTGCACCTAGCAATGAGTGTAGAATGTTGATAATAAAAGGCAATTGATTCATAGAAGTAGTCAGAGATTTACGAGGTATATATAATACTGGTACACTATATGATACGTTACATGGTACACATGTGGCGCACATTTTTTTACATCGAGAATTGCACTCCCCCAGTTGTTCACTTTTTGTGATGAACCGGTAGCGTGATCAGTTACTTGTCCGACTGAAGATCGGTAGGTGCAGAGTTCATATCTGGTGCTTGCCTCGTCACTGATGTGCTTTTGAAACTGAAAACCGACGTTAAACTAGGCTTTAAGCTGTTTTTGGTAGCAGAAGATAGATAATAAGTAAAATTGAAAAAGTGGAAACTTGCGGACCGCATCGAAGTTGAATTGAGAGCCAATGCTACCTTTAAGGATAATCTTCTGCATCCGGGTTTTTCAAAGTGTGGTACCACTGATGCTGACAGAGAATAATATTCCAACAGTGGTATGCCCACAGTGGTATGAGTTAAAGATTCACTCGTATGTGGACATGAGAGGAAAACGAAAGACGGAGAAGAGTGGAGGCGTTATATATGCCATGGACCTGCCAGTAGACAATGCACTGAGAGAGAGAGAGAGAGAGATATGACCACCGATACGGTAAACTTAGACAAGCCTAACTCATCCATACAGCTTGTCTAGTCCATTGACTTAGACATTCCTAACTCACCATTCAGCTTGTCTAGTCCAGTGACTTAGACATTCCTAACTCATCCATACAGCTTGTCTAGACCAGTGACTTAGACAAGCCTAACTCATCCATACAGCTTTTGCTTGGGCTTAGCTTATGATAACCTAGAGGCGACTAAGAATTTCTGTTTTACTATTTAAATCTTGGTCTTCCTCCTAGAACATTTGTGCTTAACCTCGTTATCTTGCCTAGGCGTCGGAGCTAGTATTGAATAGCCGCTTTTAGAGTTTGTATACTGAGAATGATGTTGTTGTAGGTGCTGTTGTACATAATTGTATAGCATTGTATCTGTTTGTATTCCACTGAACTGATATTCCTTCTATCTTACTTGTGATTTTAGTAGATTATGTTGGCCTTTTGTGTGAATCGTTAGTGTGATTAGTTATGTATATCTATATAATATGTTGTTATGCATTTCACTCAGTATCTTTCTGTTTCACGCTCTCTTCTTAATCTCAGTCCCTCTCTCACTTTCTCTCTCTCTCTCTCTCTCTCTCTCTCTCTCTCTCTCGCTCAATTAAATTTTATTTGTGTTCAGAACTAGGCAGTTAATTGCAAATACGATATATTTAAACTTCCAATAACTGCATATCTCATAAACTTTCGTACACCATGCCTGCTCGATGCCATTTAATGTGATTTTACACCTGCTATATTATTATAACAAACTTATACTCCAAGTCTATTTGAACTTTTAATGGTTTTAATTTCAGGCTTATTTACATTTATTACGGCAACTGTATTTACTGTCTTTCCCTCTAGTGTTCTGCAAAGTGGCCGATCCAAGGTACATATTCCTTCTCGCCTTTAGATTTCACGCAACCATAAAAAGCACTCCTTTGATCGGCTAAGTAATCCCTACACAAAGGGGATAAATTTAACTATATTTACTATGAGCCTATGTTAATTACATGATTACGGCCTACAGTAAAGGTTTTGTTTGAATGCCTTGCAGTTTGTTTAGACTTGTACTACTAAGCGATTCAATGTTGCATAAGATGCAGCATGAGGCTTATACATTATATATCTACGCAAGATTTCTAATATAAATATTCATGAAAATGATTACTTTTTTGGTTAAACTGCTAAGAATTATCGCGTTCGATTTGACGTCTCTTGGCCGAACAATTCTTAACGTTTCAATATTGTCGATTAAAGTAAATCAAGTCGTGGCTTTTCATTTAATAGAGAATTTTGTAATTAGTTTTGTTTTGGCGCGAGAACTATGCCGAATAGTTTGATTTTAATTAAATATTAATAATAATATTAATTTATTTGTATTTGTTATGCACATACACATGTAGATCAACATAGATTTCCTAGCTCACGTTAAGTTGACTGTAATGTATAGTCATTGAATTAACCTCAATATTTACTCTGTGTGCCTGTACATGTAAATAATAAATTTAATTATAGTTAAAAATTGTCATCTGAATGTAGGCCTATTCATAATTCATAATAGTCATAAATGTAACCGTAATTCATAAAAGTCGTCTGAATGTAATCATAATTCACAATAGTCATATAACATTAATAGTAATTCATTATAGTTGTCTGAATGTAGTCATAATTCATAATAGTCATAAATGTAACCGTAATTCATAATAGTTGTCTGAATGTAATTATAATTCATAATAGTTGTCTGAATGTAATCATAATTCATATTAGTGATATGAACGTAATTCATAATAATCATCTGAATTTAATCATAATACACATGAAAGTATTTGTTTCATGATGGTCCATTGTCGTAGGAGCCGAAAATTTATTAGTTTTGTGAAGAAAGCCATCTTGACTATGTGACGGATCAGTGTTGTTTGATCATTCATCGTTCATGAATAAATAATATATGGAGTAATTTTCACAATTTCTCTTCCGGTAATGGCTAAATTTGATTTAGCCATTACCGGAATTAGGATTTGAACCCGCGGATCAGTTGATGCGGGTTCAAATCCTGGGCTCGCCTGTCACTGACATCGCTTTCGAGTGAGGAAACTGACGTTAACCTTAGCTTTAGCTTTTAAATGGAGGTTCATAGGAACTTTTTTAATCATTCATTAATTCCCAAATTATCTAAAGAGAATTCCATCGTTCAATCTAAGGGTGGACTCTATCTCAAAACTATGATTGTTTCTAATCTAAAGTTCCCTTTGCCTTTCTCAATTTAATCAACATTTATAATACATGTACTTTTTCTAGATTGGTCTATTGGTTATTCTACATTTAGTTAATAAATTTTACTACTATTGCTCATAAATAAACGAGACATATTTTTAATGCGAAAGTTTTGCCATCAACCTGTTAGCTTGCTGAGAATTGTACGAATGCTATAATTATATAATTTTATTACGTTTTATCTACCTGGATGTATATATGGTTACATGTTGATTTAGTCAGTGTTTATTGCTTAGATGTAACTATAGCATTTACACTGTGTTTTTTGTAACTGATATCTCAATTTTTTTAGCAATAAAGTCGTAAGAAGTGGACCGATATTCTTGAAATTTACAGTACTTGACCAGCAGCCAATTCTACAAACATAGAGAAATTTCGTTTGAATATCATTAATAACGTGAAAGTTATAGTTGTGGAATAGTAGTTTGAATAGGAGTGGGGTCAGATAAGAAATTTCTAGTACAGGATTATGGGCGTGTTACATGCAGCGTAAAATTATCTCTATAAAAGTAATAGCGAACAAGTCACAAAATTTCAGCTAATGCTATTTTGAAGAGCAATCACTTCTTTGCAAAATTACGTAAAATAAGTAGTCGGGCGTGATTCATCAGTTATTGCTTAAATCGTTTTTATCCAACCCCGCGTTTATTACATCGTGTGTAAAGTGTAATAGTAATGATGATGATGATGATAATAATAATAATAATAAAATATTTCCATGATTTTGCAAGGATTTAATGCAATCTGCTTCAGCAATTCATTTAAGCAGCTAGATGACTTCGAGTAGCCGGGCGGCGATTCAACACGTATTTCTCGAATCGTTTTTAAAAACCTCGGGTTCTTTACACCAGGGGTGAAACAAATAATACTTATAGTAATAGTGATACTAATAATTATTACTTTTAGTAAAGTAGTTGTTTAAAGTTCTTTTCATTGCATCGACTGATAACTGCCTTGTGGTGTTAATATTTGAGTGTGTTATTCGTTCACTGTTTCTTTTGTGTTAAAAATTTAGATGTTGTGGTCGATTTCTTTGAATCCTTGAAACTAGACATTGTTCTGTATTTATAAAGTTAAGCTAACCTCTTTATAAATGTTGCTTCAGCATTACTTCACTGCTCGTTGCTTGTTATAGCTGAATGGTGCTAATTGAAACTGTATATTGCAGATGTACGATCTCGAAATTTACTCTGCAATTATTATTAATAGGAATAATATAATAAACGATAATACAGTTATGTGTAGTTATTGTAAAATATAATTATAATAGTTAATTTTACACTTCTGTAGCGATTGCTTTCATATATTTAGTGTATACTTTTTGACGTATGACAAATTTGGCTTGTGTAATATTGTGAAGTAAAATATAGCAGAACACACACATGCATCGCGAGTGTTACTAACCTACTGCATTGCAGCGTTACTGCATGTAGCATTACTGCATGTAGCATTACTGCATGTAGTATTACTGCATGTAGTATTACTGCATTGTAGCATTACTGCACTGTAGCATTACTTCATGTAGCATTACTGCATGTAGCATTGTAGCATTACTGCATGTAGCATTACTGCATGTAGCATTACTGCATGTAGCATTGTAGCATTACTGCATGTAGCATTACTGCTTGTAGCATTGTAGCATTACTGCATGTAGCATTACTGCATGTTGCAATACTGCATGTAGCATTACTGCATGTAGCATTACTGCATGTAGCATTTATGCCGCATTAGTGAGCGAGCGTATGGGTGTACTTGATTTAATTATGCAGATGCGCAACTGCACATTTACAGGTTCGCATTCATTTTTCATATGCTTTGTGTTAAGTATCACACCTTTGATCTTCCACCATTGGTTTTTAAAACTTTATTAATATCTTAATTTGATATTTCTTCATTATGTTGCCCTTGACATTTAATACTATTTAATTGTTTAATGTTACAGGAGTATAATGTTTGCTAAGGCATCTCTATACTTCACAACAGTTACTGTAAAACAAGCAATACACAATAAAATGCACTTAATAAAAAGCACTACAATATCAAATAAAGACATTAAATAACAAGCAAGTTCGCCTGCTAATTTTGATTTTACGGCAAAATTATAACACTAAGCTGATTTTCTCGTGAATTTCTCTATTTTATGTTAATGCTCTGAATTTTGGTATAGTCCATTGCGTGCCAGTGTTTCTAATACAGGGTAGAGAGAAAGAGAGCTATAATGAAGGCTTGTTGTGCGTACAATTCTGTTTTCGATTAACGTCTAAAGAACGGAAAGAATGTGCCTGCTACTACTATGCGTGAAGTTTATTTAAATTTCTTAATAAAAGAAGTAATAAGTCCTAAGAATTTATTTTCATTTATAAATAAATTTGTTGCTTTTTTTGAACGAAGTACGTTGTAGTTAATTGCATAATTCTATTTTATAATTCTAGAATAAAATATTTAACATTTTCGGTTTATTATTGTTCGATTTAGAAATGTGTACGTTGTTTCTACTAAAAGCTAGGTAATTAGAAAGCTCGGCTGTCGGAGTTTAGGATACCATTATGACGATGTAACGTTACATGCCGTATTGATAATAAAGTCGATAGCACGTTTGGCTGACATTCAGCAGGTAACCCGTTCAAATGCAAGCGCGATCGAATCCAATAGTATCAATTTGGTGTAGAAACAGAAGTTAAAATTATCTTTGTATTTGAAGTTTTTTTTAGTTTTATTTTATTTTGTTAGGCCTACAGGGTACTGTTACTGTTTAGATATATATGTACATGTATGCAATATTATATACTATATATATATATATATATATATATATATATATATATATATATATATATATATATATATATATATATATCTGATATATATATATATATATATATATATATATATATATATATATATATATATATATATATATGTGTGTGTGTGTATATACTATATATATATATGTATATTTATTTATATATATATATAATATATATAAAGAAAATCTACTTCACTGATACATTGATTATCGTCTTTGACTGACGTGACGGACGTTAAAGTATGAGAAATTGATAAACAAGAGAAATACTAAGTGATATTTTGTATCAGTTGATTTATGGGTAGTTAGTTTACTTGCCAGATAAAGAAGATAACGGTTTTACAATGCCGCAAGGATATTGACGTTAAACTTGTCTTTTATAATAAATTGTCGCAAAATACTGAGGTTTACAGCCCAGCGGTCTGCAGCTCAATATTAAATCTTGAAGGCTTTCGAGTTACAGTCTTTAGCAAGTTGCTTTATCTTCTTTTGTTTATAAGATGATAATAATAATAACAATAGTAATAATGATGGTTAGCGTTGTTTTCGTCGTTCAAAGATGATGTTAGAAAGAGCGAATATGCAATGGCATATAGGCTGTATGAAGACTGGGTGACTAAGCTGAGAATAGAATCATTCGACGCCTCCTCTGTAATCCGAGTTTTCAACAATGTGTGTTAAATAATTAAATTGGTATTCTTCTCTAATAGTCTGCAGTAGTAATTTTAATAAAGCTGGGTTACGTCTCTCAATATGCTGCTTCATTAAATGACAGATTAAAATTATTCATTTCTACTCGCACTATGCTTGAACGCTCAGAAGAGAGCACACCATTGACCAATCGATGTGATCATCATTATTTTGACTTATATAAATTTTAAAATTTTATATAACCTTTAGCTTGAGACAGAAATAGTTTGTGAGATGTTATCTGTCATTTTGTTCCTCAGATAGTGTAGCTTCACTCGTATGTATTTCAGAAATAGTTTCTGAAGTGTTAACTACCATTGGGTTCCTCATATACTGTAGCATCAAATATATTTATTCGTAAACCTCGTACTGTTATACTGTAGCTGCTCGTCGAGTAATATGCGAATTATCCTGACAGATAGGCCGTACTCACTTATTGGGTAATCTTTGAACGTGCTCAATATTATGTATCTTAACCTGAAAGTCCTGAATATTCGCAAATAAATAGGCTTATAAATAGTAAATAAAGCTAACAAGTTAAAGCTAATGTTAACGTCAGTTTCCTCACTCGAAAACGATGTCAGTGACGGGCGAGCCCAGGATTTGAACCCCGCATATATTGATCCGCGATCGAATATCTTGCCGACATCGCGATTGGCTTCAACCGCATGCATGCATATTATTATATAATTTTATACTAATTATAAATATAATTTGTATAATAATTATAAACGTGCTCAACTGCTTTATTAATTTGTATCTTAACCTGAAGGTCCTGAATATTAGCAAATAAATATAGGTATCCAGTGATTCAGTTAAATATATAATTTGATGTAAGACAATGTGGGTCAGCCGTGAATGAATTTGTATCTGAAATCTGAATATTCGCAAATAATTATGGCCTTTCCAGTCGTTCTTATGGTATCTATATGTGTTAACTCGATGTAACTATATGTGTTAACTAAATCTTATGGTATCTACCTATCTGTTAACTGTTGAACGTTACTGTATCATTTGAAATGGGTGTATGGGTAAGCCATATATTACGTCATCAGTTGCGAGATAATTAGTATTGTGGTGATTTGATTGTAGGAGTTGAACATATATATTTTTGTAAATGAATGTATAACGTGCGACGAAAAATCCTATATTAAAGTTTTACAGGACATATCTTCATGAAACATCTGATTTAAAATTATTATTAGGCCTAATCTTCTATGGCTGAACAACTGTTTACCACTTCTTAATTTAAAGAATGAATATTAAGTATGTTATTATGTATAATATTAATTAATTATTATTACAATAGTTACATTACTTCGCAGAAAATTTATTAAAAGAAATTACGAGCTGTGTTCGATTCTTAGATTGTATACGAGAAAAGGAATCGTAGGCCTAAATGTTAGCAGTAAACGATAATGTTTCATTGTGAAATAACAGCGGAATACGAAAAGCCTATGTTAGCAATCTAGACCAGTTCGACTCGAAGCTGTTATTCTGGAAAGAATTTGATAACTCTATTACGTTTTCATCCTCTCTCTCTCTCTCTCTCTCTTATTCTCTCTCTCTCTTTCTCTCTCTCTTTCTCTCTCTCTTTCTCTCTCTCTCTCTCTTTCTCTCTCTCTTTCTCTCTTTCTTTCTCTCTTTCTTTCTCTCTCTCTCTCTCTCTCTCTCTCTCTCTCTCTCTCTGTATGAGTCTCTTCTTTCAATTATCCACTCTCTCCCTATCCAAGTTATTATTTGGAAGAACAAGTTTTGTGCTGCTCTGTTTTTAGTAAATTCTTCGCTGTTGTGTTAAAAAGTTGAGTGATTGAGTGAAGCACGTTTCTATAATTTTTATCATGTAGTATTATTTCAGGCATTATGCATTCTACTGTCTGTTGTCTGCACTTGTTATTGTTCTTGCCTTTTAAAGCTCGAGCTTGCAGTTACTGTGTAACTTATTAAATGTTTAGTTAATATCGGTGGAGGGGCAATAAATGTGATCATTCAAGTGAATCTCGTTTCTTTTTATATTATAGCGATAAGGTTGTATTAATAGCATTACAATACCATTACATTACACTATTAATAGCATTACAATACCATTACATTGCACTATTAATAGCATTACAATACCATTACATTACACTATTAATAGCATTACAATACCATTACATTACACTATTAATAGCATAACACGCTGTTATTTCTGGTGTCATATAGAACTAGTGAAGATAAAGCATTAGAATGGCCAAGTCATTGATATGACTGGAAGGGCTTTACATCGCTGTTCTGTAGGTGCAGGATTCAAAATCAGCTTACTGACAGACTTTGAACATAAAATAGTAACTTCTTTATATAAATATAATGATACATTTAAAATAATTAAATAAGTTACGAACGACTATTCATAGCCGTTAATGCTATTAAAATTGGAATTAAAATTAAACTGCACTAACAAATCTATGCTTTGGTGGATATATCACTGCTGTATATATATTAATAAAAACAGTAAAATAAAAGTAATGTTAACTGTAAAACTTAATCTGTATTTTCTGTATCTGTTTTTCATATTAATTGTAGCCTATTTTTAGTCATCTTCCTTTAGGCCTATATACCATTGAAAGTTTCATATTATCCTAGCAAATCTCATATGTTTCTTTATTGTTGAAGAGGGTCATAATAATATGCACGCTACCATAACAATCCTGCATGGTACCATAACAATCCTGCATGATATCATATCAATCCTGCATGATATCATATCAATCCTGCATGATATCATATCAATCCTGCATGATATCATAACAATCCTGCATGATGTCATAACAATCCTGCATGATATCATAACAACCCTGCATGATATCATAACAATCCTGCACGCTACCATAACAATCCTGCATGATACCATGACAATCCTGCATGATACCCGTAACAATTCTGCATGCTACCAGCTTACCATCATACTTCTGCACGGTGTCATAACACTTCTGCACGGTATCATAGCACTTCTGCATGGTATCATAGCACTTCTGCATGGTATCATAGCACTTCTGCATGGTATCCCAACATCAATCCAGTGTCCTATAGTAATACTGCATGGTACTATAATTTTAAATCCAAGACCCAACCCCTCGATAAGACATCTGTGCTGTCAACTTCATTTTCAAAGCTTTCCGCCATTAAAATGGGGATTTTTTTCATTTTATTAAATCAAAATAGCGAAAAAACATAGGAGCAGTTTTTAT
Source organism: Enchytraeus crypticus (assembly GCA_905160935.1). Taxonomy (NCBI): domain Eukaryota; kingdom Metazoa; phylum Annelida; class Clitellata; order Enchytraeida; family Enchytraeidae; genus Enchytraeus; species Enchytraeus crypticus. Next base: position 3,514,668 of record CAJHZI010000794.1, on the reverse strand, counting down.
CGATAAGTGGCCAAACTGCTTACAAATCGTACCCAGTCGTGCATGTGTAGGCCTATATCGCTACTTCAATAACTTTCTTATTTCGATTTATATACGAGTCACAACCGCTTAATGTTGCTCGAAAGCAGACTCCCAAAGCGAAATTTGATAGCTGCCACACTGAGCAAACAACCACACAAAAGTATAAATCGATCAGATTTATTTAAGCGTTTACATAATAAAGCTGCTTACCACAGTTAATCGAATATGGGCGAAGAGCCAACAAGCACAATGTAACGCTGGTTTCATATAAAACTGCAAACCATAAACTATAATGACGCCAGTTTTAGGAATAAATACCAACCAAGAAACTAACCAATACAGTAATAACAATAATAAGCGCCAGTATTTTCAATTAGTTCTTCAGTAATACTTAAGTGGAAGGTTTCAGTGTATTGTTTTAATTTTTAACATCTGCATTATCGTGTATTTAATGTTTCTTACTACTATTCGTTTACTTATATTGCTAGTATCTTAACATAGGATACAGAGATTCAATAATTTTAGATTTTTGCGTTCAAATATTCTAAAGGCAAATGCTAGACACTCCGCATTAAATAGCAACCGCGAAGTCTATTTTTTTCTCTCTCTCTCTCTCTTTAGCTTTCTGATAGATTTAAAGACACATATTTCTACTAAGTCTGCTTTCTTGCTCACTAAAGAGCACTGTATAGATGAACAATCTGATTGCACCATATTGACTAAACGTATAGAGTTCAACAAACATTAACGTAAGTTAATGACTATTAAGCTGTATCCGTAGTCATTGCTATTCAATTCGATTCATTCGTCTATGCCACTCTACATGTATGATTTACAGCCTCTTGTGATACTATCAGTCTAAGTTTGGTATACTCTGTCTGCAGTAACCCAATCTAACATAGAATCATACTTACATCTCGTTAAGGGCTTTGTACTAAGCTAACAAAGCGAATTGTCTAAAACATAATAAAATTAATATTGTCGCAAAAATGACACTAAGAAGATCCAGAAAGTACAAAATAGATTTAATACAATAGATGGCAGTAAAACCCGTCTCTTGCTGTGTTGTCTAAATTTTTTATATCACAAGATTTCAGACACGAATGCACAACACTACATAAAAAATATATAACCTGAGATGAACAATTTGTAAACGTATACGCAAAGTATACAGTAAATGCAACGAAATCGTTAAGGTTTGGCATATAGAATCTTAGTTGTCAGTTGACTAGATAAACAAATGTCGATAAAGTATAAGATTTTCTGTACACATTGCGTCATTACAATGAAGTCGTGGCCCCTTCAACTCCTTTACACGATCAAACGATATCATAATCTTAAATATCAAAACCTCTGATATTATTATAATTTCAAATATCATAACCTTAGATATCGTAACCTAAAATACAATATCCTCCGATATCATAACCTCACTAGGTTGTGTATGAGCTATAACTTTGAATCAAAGTTTCTGAAAATTATACAGGAAATAGAGCCTTAGCTAGTCTTTGATCTTCGGGCAATTCATATTCTTACAAATCTTCCATAGGAGGATATAGCACCTTTAGCTTCTAAGAGCATATGCTTACGCTACAGTTCCGATATTAATCAGAGAAAACTTGCTGCTGCTGTGTTATGTTGTTGAGATCTTTCATAAGTCCTTCTAAATGAACCATTTCTTGCGTTAGTTCTTCATTGCTTTCACTATTCTAAAAACACAAAATACAAAGCACTTGTCTTTTAATTATCACACTTTCAAAAACTTTAAATTACACTGAAAAAGCATATGCTGAAGGGAAAGAAAAAGATCCTAAACGGTGCCGGTCCGGTGATAAAAATACAGTCAGGCAGGATGAAACAAGTCTATGGTGGGAAGAGATGTGTTTTCTATTATAGGATATCATTAACTAACTTAAGTACCAAAACTATACTTTAGGTGTCAATGATTAACCTGATTTGTCAAAGCTGCGATAAAAATATAATAATACTAAGATTAAGCGTCCGTTTCCTAGCCAGCAGACAATGTCAGGGACGTCTCTAGCGGAATATGCAAATAGTCGATAAACAAACCGTTAGACTAGGCAACATGTTGGATCGTGTTGATTGAGATAGTATCGCTGGAATCTCTCTCGACCTGCACGGAGCCATTGCTGGAGGTATGGGGGACGAGAGTTTAGGCGCCGCTAAGGTTGGTAACTTGAACCTATGCGGGGTCACAGACCCTGAAGTGCTACCCGTTAATTGTTTAGTGGATCTCACTGCAAATATTACAAAGAGATACTTAAGCATTCGTAAACAGAGATCAGTACACCCATTACGTGATGGTAGGAATTTACTGTTACATTCAAACAATAATCAATATATTTAGTTAAGTAAAATAATTATTCATTTAATAACATAAACTCGATCATAACTTAGTCAAGGACCTTAGCTAAACTGGGATTCAAGGGAAGATGGAGATGATGATTTCATAGCATAATCATACAAATTCATTGCACAAAGTTATGGAAAAGTTTCAGCACCCCCTTGTAGCCTTAATCGTGTGGAAAGTATGACTTCATATGCGGTTTTACATTATATTCCTTATATCTTGTTTGGTCATCTCTAACAGCACACCTGTTAAGATTGTGCTATTCAATCAATGGTCCGAACACAACACGTTATCTTGAAACAATAAGCAATAGAATAACAGCAATCACAAATCAGAAACAACAATAATAGGCTAAGAGTAAACAACCACAACACTAGGTTTGAAACGTGTATTTTTGTTTCTTGCGCATCAATCACTTTCCACCGCACGCATTCATCAAGGTCATAGTCATCAAGTTCACAGTCATCAAGATCACTCTCTATCATCAAGGTCACAGTCATCAAGGTCACGCTCTGTCATCAAGATCACGCTCTACTTAGGCCTTCATTGTAAAACGTTACTAAATCTACAGCATCGTATACTGAGAATGCCGAAGCTAAAACCTATTCTCTAGGTTTAAATAGCCCTTAAAATTATGGCTCATTTAAGTTGATTTAACGAACCTGTGCTTGGATTGGATATATCACTGAGGTTAACTCTCGGAGTGCTGGAGAAGTGAGAACGCTGATATAGTGAAGTAGAAGGCACTGTTGAACCCGCAAGACCTGCTTACAACACGCACAGTGCATTCTATTAGACTAACGTAAAAAGCAAAAGCCGGTAGAGCTAATGTTAACGTCAATTTCTTCACACGAAAGCGATGTCAGTGACGAGCTAGCCCAGGATTGAACCCCGCACATACTGTTCCGCGGTCGAGTATCTTACCGACATCAGTGGCGATGTCGGTAAGTAGATGAAGTGTAGATTAACGTACAAGGCAATACAATGATTGATTGTATCAACACTTAATATGAATGAAAGAAAACGTAATAATTATTTATTCGGCCTTCAGTGAATAAAATATACGATACAGCTAAAAAAAAGGCTGTTTCCATCACTATCAAATCAGAGTTCATATTCCATAACTGAAAGTGTACGATATTCAATATATTATGCTTTTCAGCCAAAGCGGTAAATCGATCTTACAATCGGCTTTGGCCATTTTCTACGCAAGCCCTTAAATAGTTCAACAAATCCTTACAGATTTTTTGCTTTTTGTTTTTTACTTCATTTCTCTTTTAATTAAATTAAACTTCTCAAATTTTAATTAATATATTCATTTTTAAATTTAAATTTTACAAAATAATTCTTACATTTAATATAACATTTTTTGATTTTATTGGATTAATTTACTTCACGAAATTAATTTAATTAATTTAAATTATGTAATGTTAGTCCAATCTGTAATTTAATTTAGTTTCCTTTACTTTCAGTGAAGGATCATAGCGCTATATACCACTATAGCACTCAGAATTATAGTGCGTCGTACACCAGTCATACAATGCATGCTGTATTCTCTATCTACATCTATTGCATCTTAGATATATGAATATGTTTGGCATATCTCATTTTTCATTGAGAACTGGACCAACACTCAGTCAAGTCTGACTGCTGCTTTGGTTGGTCAGTAGTCGGTCAACCAAGGTGACGCTCGGGTTCGACGTCTTGAGTTAAAACCCCATTCAGGCTACTGACCTTGACGTTAAACCCACTAAAGATCCTTAGCTCTACGTACCCGGGCACTGCATCTCGTGGTCTCTGAGCAGAGGAGAAGGTGTATCAACAGATATGAGCGTGGGTAGAGGTCGCATTGGCACAGTTCTGTATCGATCTTCAGCTGTGAACAACAACATCAACAACAGTTCTGTATCGATCTTCAGCTATCAACAACAACATCAACAACAGTTCTGTATCGATCTTCAGCTAGCAATAACAACAACATTAGTTCTGTATCGATCTTCAGCTATCAACAACAACAGTTCTGTATCCATTTTCAGCTGCCAACAACAATTAGCATGCATTAGAGTACATGTAGAAACAGCATATTAATATTTCTATATCTTATTGTAAAGCTGGTTTATACTAAGTGATTATTACTTTAAATAATCACTTACATTACATTAATCACGTTCAAATTGTAATTAGCGATATTATAGTACAACTACAATTAGCATTTTAATAATGGCTATAATTATTATTAGTATTTTTATTAGCCAAAATTTAGATGTAATAGCACACCAACAAGGCAACATCCACTGGTGCAATTGATATAGGGAGCCATACACAGTATTTCGGCCCTGCCATTAGGCATTTCATTGAGAGAAAGACCAAAAGATAGAAAGTTAACGAGAGAAAGCAGAGAGGAAGGAGATTGTTAACCAGGTATTGGAGAGTACAGGTCCCTAGGACTCCTTGGATTACGCCTCCCCACGGTACTGGCGGACTCCAGGTCGCTGTCCCTATCATCACTGGACGCCTCGATGTTTCCGTGATGATTCCAGAGATCCGGAGGCTTCAGCTCCCCCTTACTGGATCTGGACCTGTCGGACACCAGGCTGTCCCTGCTTTAGCAAAAACAGGATACTAACTTCATCATGATCATCATCAGTTCCTTACGTTCTGTCCAGAACATAGGATACTAACTTACTTCATACTTATTATACCACCCATAAAGATATCTGATGAATGATATTCTTATCCATAATGATATTTGATTAATGATACTCTTATCCATAAAGATATCTGATCAATATATTCCTTTCTCATCATTATAGAGCAGAGACGAACAAACAAACAAACCGAACGAAATTAATTAAATAAAAAGAAAGAAAGTAACCTATATGCATATAGTTAGTCTAAGCAGACGCAGTAACAAATTGCAAACCATACGATAAACAGTTCAACGTGTGCCAATCCAAATTACATGTAGATTCAATATTTGATATCTTTCAAAGTATGTCCTCATTTTAAATCTTGTGGTGGCAACAGAATCATCATTTAAAATATTATATTTCCTTTGTAATCTCTCAAACCCTAAGTACTCTAAATAATCAAAATCTTGTACAAAGAAAAAGGATATTAAACTTCGGACTACATAGCTACGAATTCTGTTACGTTCAAAGCTTATAATTTACATCTGTAGACCTCTGTGATAAATGAGTCATACGTAAGAATGAATGTAAATCACATCATGAACGAGTCTTAGTGGCGCAAGGGCGTCTACAGAGCTTATCGACTAAACAGAGAGCGTAGTCACAAGCTTAGGTGGGGATATTTTTAGAGATCTAGGGGGATTTTTTCGTGCCAATTACAATGAATAATTCAAAATAGCCCATATACAAGCATACTGTCATTAGTGAATGTAATTTCGGTATCCTTTACATTATCTCATTAAATTATTGAAATTATATCAAAACTCTTAGAAAATGAGCGGGGGCGGGGGGGAATTGTGTAATAGACTTAGAGGGTTGGCGTCCCTGAGTCTTACCTATGTTTAGGCTCTACGGGTTCGGGAATTCTGCGTCGCAGTAAACAGCACACGACGACTATAATAATGACTATAACAGTAACGATTATAAATCCGCCAATGCAGGCAATGCCAATCCATAAATAGATCGGGGGAATTCCACCATAGACTTGTTGGCCGTCTTTTCCATCCCAGCCACCTGTGTAAAACACAAAAAATGGTTCAATATTCCTCGCGATGATTATAAGTAAATTCACACGTTTACTCTACGGTAAACTTCAACGTCTTTTTCCCTAAGGACGTAAAATTGTAACATTATTGTTTCTTGAAAGTCCTTGAGAAGCTATTAGAACATAACAAAATTGTGTGTAAGAAACTTGTTAACCATATCTTAAACCAAAATGAAGTGTACACATAACTCTAAAGCTGCAAAAACATACCCGATTAAGAATGACACATGAACTCAGCAAAAATATATAATAGAACTATGCAGAATGTAGTAATTATCATCGTCATCATCTTCCCTTGAATTACAGTTTAACTAGGATCAGGATTAGAAATTTTAGCAAGAAAGTTTTTAGCAATTTCAGGAGCCTAGGCGCTCACTAATAGAATGCCCTATTTGACGTTGGGCTTTGTCGCCATTTACGGCACGTGCAGTCCACGGTTGGTCATCCCGGACACAACGCGAGTATATAGTAAGTAATTAATCCATTTATAATTATTTTTATATTTCTTATTCTATAGAAATCTATAAATATCCGCATTCATGGAAACAAGTATTCACCTTTGCCAGTGTTGGTAGAATCAACGGGCCAGTTAGCTGAAACAAAAACACAAATCTAATTACATATTTAATGATCTAATGATTTGCTATTGGCATTAATTATGAGTGGTTTTAATTTTCCCAAAAATTAAATTATCTGAACTATCAAATAGTATGCACAATATTTATAGTAAAATTTAGCAAAAAACTGTCTCTCTATCAACACACATACACAATCTCTACTGTAATGGGCCGGTTATGAAGTCTAAAATCGTCAATTTACTATATAACGTTTAATTAATCCGATGTTAATTGTTTATTTATGAAATAAATTGACAACAACACACCTCTAGGCACCTGCTGACCATAATCATCAGGTGTCTGAATTAACCCACCCCCAGTTCCGTCAGCTGCAAAATATAAACAAATATTAAAAAAATAATAATAACACAGTAATAATGAAGATCTTTTATTCGTCAATTAGACAACTAAGAAATATAACAGGTGTATAGTATTGCTCACTGCCTTGGATTTGCTTCAATAATGCTCAAATTGTAATGAACGACAGCAGCACTCTAATTATTATTATTGGTATTAATATTCACTTAAATTTTTTGAGTATAGAGTAGGTTTTTTTTCTAACAGGCTGTTTCATCAAATGAACGGTTAATTGGTGTAACCGGTTAATTAAACCGGTTCTACAATCACATGACAGATGCGCCTCAGCGGCAGTATAAAAGGCTAGTTCCTGGCAGGCTTGTTAAACGGGGACGCTCCCGGGGCGTGGGCGCTCACGGGGCGGGGGGGCGCTCCCGGGGCGGGGGGGGCGCTCCCGGGGCGGGGGGGCGCTCCTGGGGCGGTGGAGCGCTCCCGGGGCGGGGGGGGGCGCTCCCGGGGCGGAGGGCGCTCCCGGGGCGGAGGGCGCTCCCGGGGCGGAGGGCGCTCCCGGGGCGGAGGGCGCTCCCGGGGCGGAGGGCGCTCCCGGGGCGGAGGGCGCTCCCGGGGCGGAGGGCGCTCCGTAGGCCCTCTTCCGGAAGTCTGTGCCGGGGTAGTCTATAGCATCGCATTATATTTAATTTTTCATGTTCGAGTAATCAAAATATTTGTTTAATTTCTCTTCTATTTTCTATTAGATCCCAAACTAACCTCTAGGCGTTCTGAAGATGACTGTGGGCGACATAGGCCCGGGTCCCACTGAGTTCTTCGCCTGGATCTTGAAGTAGTAGGTGGTTTCAGCGGTCAGGTCCCTGACGCTGAGGGACAGTCGATCACCTAGGACGGCGTCCACGACCCACTCAGAGTCGTCCAGGGTGGCGTCAGTCGTGTAGTGGATGAAGTAGCCGGTGATCTGACCGTTGGGCTGGCGAGGTGGCTGCCAGTTCAAGGTCACTGAGGTGGCGTCAGAGAGGAGCACTGGAGTAAGGTCTCGAGGGGATGTGGAAGGCGCTGCAAGCAAATAGACGAGGAATTAATAGCTAAGAACATGATAAATTAATAGCAAAGAAGGTGAGAAATTAATAGCAAAGAGGATGAGAAATTAATAGCAAAGAGGGCAATACATTTTCAGGGCTTTGTCCCTGTAGGCACAGCCACTATAGGTATAGCCCCGACAGGCACTGCTACTGTATGTATAGCCCGGCCTAGTATAGGAATGGTGGATGAGTTAAAGATCCAATCATATGTGTACATAAGGAGAAAACCGGGAGACAGAGAAAAGTGGAGGCGTTATATACCATAGACCTGCCAGTAGGCTGTGCACTAAGAGAGAAAGCTTTTACACGTCAGCTATGTACTAGATCCGTATATATTTCACAATATTTTATTTTAATGTCAGGAGCTGTATGATCTCGGACATTCACTGGACTGGTTATACGGAAAATGGAATAAATTGCCTAACGGTTTTAACACGTGGTATAAAACATACAATTCCGCAATTAATACTCCTTTGAAGTTTTCCTCAGCCAAAATTCTCTAGAAGCCTTTAAATCTAGATTTAAAAAGTATTAGAAATTACTAAACTTAGGCGAGGAATTTACGAATAAAACCAACCTGCTTCTCTGGTCCGATTAAAAGCGCTCAGACTCCAAGTACTATATCTTGACCCCTTCGTGACCTTGACACAGAATTCATATTCTGTGTCAGGTTTAAGGTCGTCTAGGTTAAGACTGAAATCCGTCGTATTGACGGTTTTGTATTTGCGCTGACTGATGGGATTGTAGCGCACGGTGTAGTAGCGATTGTCGACCACTCGCTGGTAGCGACCCAGCAGGGAGTCAGACCAGGTGAGGATGATGGTCGTCGAGGTCAGGGTGACCGCCTTGAGGCCTACAGGGGGCGTCATGGGCGTCAGGGGCTCGGGAGCTGTTTTCATAAATAGAAATACACAATAGAAAAAGATACACAAATAGAAAATAATACACACACATATACAAATAGAGAAGATATAAAAATAGAAAATAATGCACACATATACAAATAGAGAAGATATAAAAATAGAAAATAATGCACACATATACAAATAGAAAAGATACAAAAATAGAAAATAATACAAACATACACAAATGGAAAAGATACGCAAATAGAAAAGATACAAAAATGGAAAATAATACATACATATACAAATAGAAAAGATATAAAAATAGAAAATAATACAAATAGAATACAAATATACGGTATATACAAATAGAAAAGTTACAAAAATAGCAAATAATACACACATACTAAAAAATAGAAAAGATACAAAAATAGAAAATAATAGACAAATAAACAAATAGATAAAGTACGTAAATAGAAAATATACACAAATAGAAAATAATACACAAATACACAAATATAAAGATAAAGTATCTGTTTAAAGAAGTATCTGTTTTCTATTAGAAAAGATAAAGTACCTAAAGTATATATCTTTTCTATTTATGTATCACAACACACACATAAAAGAGATCAAGAATTGAAACTGACACGCTAGTTTGTTAGGAAAAAACTATTTCTGCAAAGTAAGAGGACAATAGAAGCTGATACTGTCAGTTAGCTAAAAAGCTATTTCAGTAGAATCAGGAAGACCAAAGCCGCAAAAAGCAAAGAAACTGCTACTAAATTTTTTAATCCCGACCGTAGTTAAACTTGGATTCTAGAAAAGATGATGATGAACAGAGAAATGCAGTACACTCTATAATGCCTAAACTAACGTAAGCCTAATCACTAGTATGGACGTCTAGCTTAGTGGAAATGATAGAAAGAATAGTTAATATTAAAATATATAGGTCAAAAGTCAGTAAATTTCAAGGAAGTTTCATTTCATTTGAAATCTAGAAATAGATTTAATAGACCCGTCTTACTAGTTTCTTCACGAGTAACTGTAGTTTCGTAGATAGGTTCCCCCTCTCCCTTGTTGTTGAATGCCGTTAGACTTATCACATACTGAGATAACGGGGCTGCACAATAACAACATCATATAAAGTACAATGGTCTTATAACAGCTGTTAAAGTGAGGAACCGAGTTCATTAAATAATCAGTGTCGACCTACTAGTTATTATGGAAATATAAAGCTATAATATAAAGTGTTTTAGAGCCGTAAGGCAAGAGTAACAAGATACGAGTAATTCACTTTCAGTTCTAATTGACCTCTTGGCATCCTAAAGAGTGACAGACTTAAAAACCGTAGGCCTAGATAAATTTCAATATAAACTAATCGTAGAGTTTTCAAAAAATTTACGTTTTTTAGAATTTAATTTTTTTAAAATAATTTAGACTTTCCCATAGAAACTTACTCTCATGGTTCAAAGTATCAACAATAAAAGTACAAGCGCCCTTATGAAACCAAAAGTCCCAGAAAAATTTACAGTTTACAAAATGTATTGTGAAAGATAGTATAAGACGATATCCATCACTCTCAATAACATATGCTCCGTCATTAGGCGTTTTAGTCAATTCTATTTGAGGTCCAGTAAATCTCTGAAGCCACACAACAACCCTGGTATTAAAGTAAGAGAGTTAAAAACACACCAATCAAAATTTTACAACGTGCTGCTGTAAACACTAAGCTACTTAACCGTAAGAAGCTTCAAAGACTCCTTAATTATTCATTAGATACATGGAATCCTTGATTTGTTTTTTTAAATACATGATTTATAACACTATTCATATTAGTTAAATTAGCAATTGTGACAAATTAAACTGGCTAGTGTAAACTGAAATCTGAGTTATTGTGCATGTCGGTGGCTAGCAAGATAGGACCTAGTCCTCACTGGAGGCTGTCATGCAGGATAACTAATTTAATTAATTTATTAAAGTTCTTTGCATCTTTCGTATTCTGTGCTCGATGTTTGCTAGAATACTGTTTGCCTATAACGATATGCCAAACAGTTTGTGTCATATCGTTATCTGACATTGCTTTTACAATAAACAGACAAATATTCTCTTTCTCTCTCTCTCTCTCTCCCTCCCTCCCTCTCTTCTCTCTTTCTCTCTCTTTCTCTCTCTTTCTCTCTCTCTCTCTCTTTTCTCTCTCTCTCCCTCTCCCTCTCTCTCTCTCTCTCTCTCTCTCTCTCTCTCTCTCTCTCTCTCTCTCTCTCTCTCTCTCTCTCTCTCTATCTAAACCACTCACTGAGATTCTTGATGGTGTGGTAACGTCTCCTGGGCTCAAGGGCCTGCTGGTACTCCTCAGGATGACCGATCCCATACCTCAGCACGTAGCCCCTGATCATGATGTCTTGTTCACCAGGTGGCGTCCAACTCACGACGATAGAGCTGACCAATGGACGAACCCGCAGAGAGGTAGGTTTACTCGGCACTGAAGACTCTGTTAGTGCATACATAGAATGGGATTAGAAATATTTGGCGTCATTTAAACCATATTTTTTAAAGAGAATCCACACTTTAAATTAATATTATGTAAAAAGTAAACAAGCATTACAGTGAAATGATCAACTACGTTGATATTTATCACTTTTAATACCACATGCTTAAACCGTAAGGCAATTTAGTCCATTTTCCGTATAACCAGTCCAGTGAATGTAAGAGATTTTATTCTTAGATCTGCGAGGCTGGGAATCGAACCCACGAGGGTTCAATTCACCTCAGGATCTGTTATTAAAAACTACATGACGTTACCCCTACGCTATTGAGACATTCAATTGTCTCAATAGCGTAGAAAAATGCCTCAACAGGAACTATCTAGTAAAATTTGATAAGCAATGAGTATATGTTGAATATATATGCATACAACTCGAAATACTTCGGAATAATATAAATATATTAGTAAATTTAAACTCTATTCTTTCCTTCAATGACCCTAATTCAGTTTGCTTCAATTTAAGATTTCAAATACATTATATACTATTTTACAACATTTCGTACATACCATCTAAATCACGTAGGAATGTTTCAACATATGTCCATCCAGTAAAAGTTCCACTACCATTGACCGTTAGCGCCTGAATCCGTACTCCATATTCCGTTCCACGCTCAAGGTCTGTCAGCCACAAACAAGTCATGATTTAACATGTAAAATCACTGAACCGAATGTAAATATCACCCTTGATAAGGTTTCAATTCAGATTCGTACCGGTGGTATAAACAAGAGACAACTAAGAGAAAGTGCCAAATTAATTTATGATTTCAAAAAAACAAAAGTGAAAGAAGGAAACCAAACTAGTATCAAACATCTTACTTTAGTTAATAACCAATGTATATTCATGAAAAAAAGGTGTTTTAAAATAAAATACAACTTCGCTAACCAGTCAGATCGAATGATCTCCTAGCTCCATCTGTTGTGACCGTGTTGCTCTTGGACACTCGTCTGGGTCTGTGTTGAATCTTGTATCCGGTAATGATCCCATTCTGGGACTCTTCCGCCGGAGGTTCCCAGCTAACTGCAATACTCTGCAGCACGTCCGTGTCACAGCACATTTTATCGGTAAAAAAAGTAAAAACACGCATTATACTGAAATGATCAACTATGCTTATATCTATCACTTTTAATACCACATATTGAAATCGTTAGGGAACTTAGACCATTTTCCGTATAAAATAGTCCAGTGAATGTCCCAGATTTTACTTTCAGATCAACGTGGCTTGGATTTGAACCCGCGAGAGTTCAATTCACCTCAGGATCTGTCATTAAAAACTTAATGACTTTACCTCTACGCTAGTAAGACATTCGGTACAGTACACTTTAGCATAGGCGACGGAAGTTTCATGAAAGTGGGCGGGCACTGTCATGGGCATTGCCCGTCCACTTTCTGTAGTGCATTGACTGGACATAAAAATGATCCATGCTGTTACAAGGCAATTCAGGCTAGCCTTAAATTAGATTTTATTTTTGTTTAATATGGTCACCAAAGGTTGAGTACGTTACATTTCGTTACGATCGTGTTAAATGCATAGTGCGTCATCGAATTTACTAGTTGTGGTGTGGCTTTTATTGGAGAGCATTAGAAAATTGCCTTCAAAATGTTTGAAGACGAATAAGGCGGTAGGGCAAGATATAGGGCTTGCCCGTAAGAACCAAAGAGTAGACGGGCAATTGCCCGCCCTGCCCTATAGGCTCCGCCGTCAATGCATCTTAGCTATACTTTTATATTACTGTGGCTAAGGCATGCAGTGGCTAAGATAATAATAATGACACAATTATAGTGAAATGATCAGCTACGTTTATGTCTATCACTTTTAATACCACATGTTTAAACCGTTAGGCAATTTAGTCCATTTTCCGTGTATCTAGTCCAGTGAATGTCCGATATTTTACTCTCAGATCAGCACGGCTGAGATTCGAACCCACGAGGGTTCAATTCACCTCTGGATCTGTCATTTAAAACTTCATGGCGCTATCTTACGCCTCTAACCATTGCGCCATTTAGACATTAAAATAAGATAAGATGTCAGGCTTTAGATTCTAACGTCCTAGGTTAGACTGCCGCTCGCGTCACTTTTTAGGTTCAGGGCTAGGTTTAAGGTTAGGGTTAATAGATATTAGCTAAAAAGTTAAAAACTGTGGCAGAAAAAAACAAGCCCGCCGCCAATGCATTTTAGCTATATTTCTATATTACTAAAGTGCCTAGTAATACATTTTATTTTGCTATATAACTGTATATGAAACGATGCTCGTGGTGCAAAACGAATGACACCATCATATATATATATATATATATATATATATATATATATATATATATATATATATATATATATATATATATATATATATATATATATATACACACACACACATATATATATATATATATATATATATATATATATATATATGTATATATATGTATATATATATATATATAAGTATGAAATCATATTAAAGCCCAGAATAGATAATTTATTCATCTGACTAATCCAAGTGCATAGGTTCACAATGAAGTCATTGAATTAAATGGTCATCATTGAATGGGAAAATGGACTTGAAATCTTAACTATTATCGTTAAAATTGTATGGTTATTTATTATTGTCATTATTATATACTTATTTTTATTGTCATCAGTATTAGCATTTATGTATTATTAACAATTAAATTATTACCAAATAGAGGTTAAAGAAGACTAAATCAATTCGCTACTAAATCTGTGCTAGTCGCCTCGTAGAAAACCGAGAAACTGTCGATGGGCTTAAATTACTATAATCCACAAGAAACATATACCCATAATAAACTATCACACAGTCCAGCATACCCTATACCATATAAATCATAAGCCTATACGCCATTAACTAATACCATAGTAAAAAGTAAAAAAGTAAACTTTCATTATAGTGAAATGATCAAATATGTCGATATGTATCACTTTTTATACCACATGTTTAAACCGTTAAGCAGTTTAGTCCATTTTTCGTATAACCAGTCCCGTGAATGTACGAGATTTTACTCTCAGATAAGCACGGCCGGGATTCGAACACACGAGGGTTCAATTCACCTCAGGATCTGCCATTTAAAACTTCATGACGTTACCCCTACGCTATTGAGACACTCATAGGTTTGCTTACTTACCGTTGAGCTCACCGCTTCCACCGTTACACTTGTAGGAGCCGATGATGGCACTAAAATGTAAATAAGAAATATCATCAAGACAGAGTAAATAAGTCTATGCTCAAATGACATGAAATGTGAGCTTATATTTTCAGATACATTAAAGTCTTCCTGTATAAATAAATTTTTGCTCTCATTCTATACTCACTTATACTTACCATTCGCTAACGGATACTAAAGACAAATATATGATTATCAACTAATACAAATTCATTGCTGTCCTCAATAACAACTAATTGCATATTTATATTCAAAATCATAACCATTTTCTATGACTTAAGTTTAGAAACAAGTTGAGCATGTAACTGTCAAAAAAATTCTCATACGAGTAATTAATCAATCAATCAATAAGAATTTAACGTCTGGTTCCTCGCCATAAGGCAATGTCAGGGACGTCTCTAATGAGCATTCAAATATGCTAATGATTATTCTATATAAACCAAAGTTTAACGTCTGTTTCAGTACTAAAGAGACACTAGAGCAGATACTGATGCGTCTCTAAGCATCTACACTTATATACTAATACAGCGACCCCGATATTAATTTAATTGCATAAAATGTCGATCACAGTTCTCACCATCAGAGTAGGTCCGAGCCAGAATTTCCTCGCTAGCTCGACCCGGCCCGTTCTTATTGAAGGCTACGACCTTGACCTTATACTCGTGATACTTGAGGAGACCACTCAGAAGATGCTCCGTCTCGACCACCGTCACGTCCGAATCCCCAGTGGATGCCTCTGAGCTTCCGTGGAAGTAGATCTTGTAGTAGGTGACCGGAGCGACCGGATCGAGTCCTGCTGGCTCGCTCCAGGAGACGTGGATAGATGTGGAAGATTGAACCGTAACTGACACATTTCTGGGATGCCCTGGGACTGCGTCTTTTTAAGCATTAGAAGTTAAACAAATAATGAGGCAGGCGCTAAGAACTTGAGGCTAAAGCTAAAAGCTAAATTTAAAGTCAGTTTCCTCACTGGAAAGCTATGTCAGTGACGGGCGAGCCCAGGATTTGAACCCCGCTCATACTGATCCGCGGTCGAATATTTTACCGAGATCGCCACTAGCTCCATCCAGTGGCGATTAAAGGATAATGTTAAATACATGTGGAAATTACTTTAAATTAACACTAATGATATTCTTCACTTTTACGACTTAGGAATTACAAGCATCGTTTTAAAATACAAGCAGTTTTAGAAAAATAATCAAAAATGTTATCTGCAATTCTGTAAAAGGACCGAAAACTTTAAAATAAATTTTAATTAATAATATGAAAGTAACTGAGATAAACTGGAAGGAGTAAAATTAATTCTGCTAAATTTTTGAGCATTATATTAATTTCAAACATTGCAAGAAAAGAACGAAATTGATATAAAACAGCATTTCAAAATTCGCAGATATTTGACTAATTTGCACAAGAATTTATTCTTTAGAGAATAAAGTATACAACATTCAGTCATCATAAAGGAGACAAAAAGTAAATTTTACCCTCAGCCTGAGTGGTAACACTGATCTCAGCGGCCGCTGACCTTTGACCTCTAGAGTTGAAAGCTAGGACACGAAACTGATAGGTAGTGGAAGGCTTGAGCTGCTCCACAATCACTTCAGTACTCGTCGTGTTCTGGGTTCTCTCCCTAATACAGTATGGTAGCCATTAAAAGCTAATGTTAACGTCAGTTTCCTCAATAGAAAGCGATGTCAGTGACGGGCGAGCCCAGGATTTGAACCACGCACAAACTGATCCATGGTCGAATATCTTACCAACATCGCCACTGGTTCCAGCCCAATCCCATAATATACACCAATCCCATAATGTACACCAATCCCATAATGTACACCAATCCCATAATATGCACCAATCCCATAATATACACCAATCCCATAATATACATCAATAACAAAAGCAGTTGCAGTGATATTATATGGATTAAAGACTTCATGCTGTATCAATGACACTGTTTTAAGGTAACTATTAAAACAATTCGATCGCAAGCCGATAAGGCCTAGTGGTAAGAGTCAGGCTTTAGATTCTGATGTCCTGGGTTCCATTCTCGGTCGCGTCACTTTTGTTAAAATCTTTTAACTGAATAAGTTGTCAAGATTAGGGGTAGGGGTTAGAGGTAGAGGTTATAGGGGTAGGGCCTAACGAAAAGAATGTGTTAGGCCAGGTCTTGCGTCAGAATTTGATTGTGAACGGGATTAGTGCTCATGAATGTGATTGGTGTTCATTATGGGATTTAATGACGACCATACAGTCACTAGAAAATCATCCTAATTATGTAACATAATTACGTAGCATAAATTCATTAAGAAACATTGAGAATACAATGCTATGGCTTGTTAAAATTTTCTTTTAATATGCCGTTATGTCCCATTTTAAGAAGCCGACATGGAGAGGTATAGATAGGAAACGGAAAATTTCTAAACAGCGTTTAATTGATAGCTGTTCAATTGAACGCTGTTTAATTGAACGCTGTTTAATTAAACTGATGGCGTCAATGAGTACCATTCAGAACCTGAACTGTTTTAAAAATAGTTGTAGCCATGATGGGCATGCGTTAGAGCCTATGTCCCTATATGTCTATTTTAACATCGATTTTACATAATTTACTGTGACTTTGTGATTTTGTGAAAATAAAATATATCTATCTATCAAATGAGTACCTTTCAGAACCCGGCTCTTTCCAAAATATATAGTATCCAGACAATTTCTCGTTGGTAATTTGGTGAATTGAAGGATGTGTCCAAGTCAGTCGAATAAAATTCCCCGACACTTGTGTGGTTGATAGACCGATGGGAGCTGGTAACACTGCATCTGAACTGTCGGCAGAAAGACTTCCGGTTTTCACAAGAGAAGCCAGTGGCAAACTTCTTCCACTGCCAGGAGAAGAAACCAACGGAGCTGAAATTGAGAAAATAAGAATAATTTGTCAATGGCGACAGTCGTTTAAACCTTAAACATTTAAGTCCTTAGCCTCCTCTTCCGAAATTGAAATCGGTATTTTTTGACTTTTCCCAGATTAGGTCAATGTCGTTCCCAACAATTAGTTTTCATTATTCAATTTATTCGATTTTGGCATAAGCCGAAAATTTAATTAATTAAAAGTAATATAATACTCGCAACCGAGTTTGATGCATATGAGCATATCACTGAAATGCTAACTTAATACCGTGATAAACATTAACCCCTGGTGGGAAATTTCATCTTTACGAGTGTTAGAGGAGAATTTGCAAAGAATTTTCATCTCAGACACACTATATGACATTAAGTAGGAGTGATTACGTAGAAAAGCGGGAGAAAGAAGACGAGAAAGATAGAAAGAATTTCAAAGCAGGCTATAAATAAATATTATTTTTATAAATATTATTAATAAATGTTAGAGAGAGGATAGATAATAAAAATTTGTCTTTTAAGAAACAATGATAGAGATGCAAAGAAACGTTGTATACTAGAGCGACTGAGAAAGAAAGAGAGAGAGAGAGAGAGAGAGAGAGGAAAGAAAGTGAGAGAAGGTGTGTGAGAAAGAAAAAAAAACTGATTGTAAAGAGAGATCGTGATTGAGGTCGTATGTGCGGGGTTCAAATCCTGGGCTCGCCCGTCACTGACATCGCTTTCGAGTGAGAAAGCCGACGTTAAAATTAGCTTTACCAGCTTTTTTGAGTTAGAATACCTTTTGGAAGTACAATCAACTGAGCAGAAGTCTGAATCATTCCCAATACATTCTCTGCCACACACTGATACATTCCTGCATCAGACTTCATGAGTCCCAGGATTTTCAAGCTTCTTCCATCAACCACCTGGAAGTAATCACTTGGAATAACCACGTCGCCATTCTTTAACCACGTAACTTGAGGCCTGGGATTTGATCGGATGTTACAATCCATATGGACGTCGCTGCTGACCTGGGCTGCCATGTTGGGTAGAGGGGTCAATAGTCGAGGTATACCTTGATGAACAAACCGAAATATAGTACAGTAAAAAACGTTATTATAACAACGCATTAGTAATAGTAACAATCATTATAGCGACACGATCAACTATGTTGATATCTATCACTTTTACTGCCATATGTTTAACTGAGAGTGTCTCAGTTCAGCGCGGCCGAGATTCGAACCCACGAGTGTTCAATTAACATCAGAATCTGTCATTTAAAACTTCATGACAGTACAAATGAAAATGTAATAACATTTATTATGACAGTACAAAACATTATTATATATATAATTATATATTCATTGCATCTATATATTTTAATAAATAATTAATATATAAATATATATAATAATGTTTTGGTATTAGGATTATACATGATTATGTTTTGTTGTTAAGGAGTATTTATAAGATTTAGTATATTTAACTCTTCCACTAGGCTTTGTTTATTATGTGAACAGGGCTACCACTACATATTTTAAAATGTCTACATTTAACGTTGCTTACTAAGAACAGTCAGCGTCATGTCCGCGTCCGCCGAGTCCTCTGCATTGGACGCTCTGCAGGTATAAAGACCGGAATCCGCTTCCTGGACGTCTCTGATCCGGAGACTTCCCTGTCCTTCAACGGTCATCCTTCCGTCCAAGCTCCTGAAATAGCACAGGAAGGCATTAATGTAATAGCCTAATTTGTTCAAGGCATCAACTTTTAAAGAATGCCAGGAATTATTTAATTTAAAGAATTAAATGTCTTAAAGGTTCGTAGATTAGTAGAAAATTTAATATCAATATTTTCTATTAATAACGTTTATGTTTCTTAATTTTTAATAGTTTTATTTCAATACAATTCTAATTCTCTTCTACATTTTTAACTTTCATTTCTTATTAAGTGTTGTTAGAAATTCACAGAGTTTTAATAATTTTCATTAATTACCTGCAAATATATGTCATATCAAATTATAAGCGTATCCAGTGGCTTTGTTTTTCTCACTGTACAGTTACAGGGCTGTTAGATAGAAGATAGTATCTTGAAATTAAATACGTGTAATCATCACATAGCATCTGATTCTGGCATCACCTTTGAGCGATAAACCCAACCTCTAAATTTTCGTTTATTATATCATAAAAATATTGAAAATTATAACATTAAATTAATATTACGACTTTATATTACTACATTTAATTATTAATTTGCATTATAATATTTAATGTACCTTATAATATTTGTTAGAATATTTTATTATAATATATTATTATACAGATATGTTATTATTACTATTAAATATTAATATATCATTGAGTTTTTATGATTTTTATGATATTCTAT
Organism: Enchytraeus crypticus; assembly: GCA_905160935.1. Classification (NCBI taxonomy): domain Eukaryota; kingdom Metazoa; phylum Annelida; class Clitellata; order Enchytraeida; family Enchytraeidae; genus Enchytraeus; species Enchytraeus crypticus. The sequence continues at coordinate 3,494,718 of CAJHZI010000794.1, read as the reverse complement.
AATAGTCTATGTTATTTTATTTACCCTAGTTGAACTTAGATTCAAGGGTCGACGACGACGACGATGTTGATGGCGACGACGATGATGATGATGATGATGATGATGATGATGATGATGATGGTGATGATAATGGTGACGACGACGACGGGGACGATGATGATGATGATGATGTGATAATATTGTTTAATGGCATTAGAATTATCTGAAATACTAATGTAGATTTATTTATAATAATAATATTAAAATATTATTACGTACTTGAAATCAATGGTGGACCCAGACTTGAGCCAGACGATAGAGGGTCTCTGACCATTTCTGTCCTTACCATTGGCACCACATGGAATGATCACGGTGTTGCTCTCAATAACTTCTGCATCCCAGGGTCGAAGTGTAAACCTTGGAGCCGTTATCTCTTCTAAATCAGAAAAAATTCGTGATAAAAATTAACCTGATGCATCAATTCATCGCTTTTCAATAGTTAAACCTAAAAAAGTCTTCCTTATAAAATTATAGAAGGTGAAATTGCTGAAATGAAATTAATAGTAATAATAACAACGATTAAGGTGCTACTGTCGTCCATGACAACATCGAGCAGTATTGAGAAAAATCCTAGCCAGTGGGCACAAAGAAAGTCCAAAACGGTGCAAATTCTAAAATTCAAAAATCAGTCTAAAGATAAAGGTAATTAAAGAAAAAGAGATTTGCATTCAACTACCTATATTATAGGCCGCATTGGGGCTTAAATTGTTCACGAGTTGGTTATACTATAGAAGTTATTTAGGCATAGCAAAATAAAGTACGTGATCAAGTATTAATTAATCTTACTATCGAAAAACTTAACTTAAATAGAAAACTGTTTACAATAAAATACTTAATAATAATTATTGATTCACTGAAACTTTCTGACGTTATTTATCATTGACTTGCCATCCACCGATAAAACGATCGAATTTTGTAGTTTGCCTGTTAGTAGGTCGATTTTTAGATTGATCAATCGATTTTAATTTAATTAAAAGATAAATCAAAAATCAAACCTGTCAAGGTGGAGGCGCGTATCAGTTGAACAGATTCACTATGTATCCGCACCTCGTTCATCACAGCTTCGCATCTATAAGTCACGTAATCTTCCAGTCTTACATCTCGAATCTCCAATACACTAGTTCTTCCACCCTTCCTCGAATCGTTTTCTTTCCAACTCTCCATGATTAACTGTCTGCTTATAGTTTTACGAGATATTTCATTCAGTGGTCTATCGTTCAGCAGCCACCGAACATCAGTGTCATCTGGCGAATAATCCGTACGAATACTGCAGGAAAATATGGCAGATTCGCCGAGGGCAACAGAAAGAGGCTTCGGATGGACAGTGAACACCTTTTTATCCGCATCTGAATATCACAGAAAAATCAACAGCTAAAAAAATCATAGCTTTACAAAAGGTTCTATTTATAAGACCGTCTTTGAGAAACGCTCTGATTTGATCAAAATCAAACAGACAGTAGGCCTAGTTATCTGATTTAAATCGCTATGATAATAAATCTATCGACTTTAATTTATGCGTGCAGTAAGATTTCTTCATATCTATAGTATCATCATCATCATAATCATCTACATGGTGAGCTGTGTCCCCTCTTACCATCCTCAGCTCCTGCCTTAGTCTCCACTTACGTACACGCAACAGATTTTTTGCGGTTGCCCTATGTGCAGTGGTCCAACTACACCCGAGCACAACACGGGGATCTCTATAGTAATACATTCAATTAGTTTAACTGAATATATCTGTATAGTAATACATTCAATTAAACTAATTTATCTCTGCAGTTAAATTTCTGAAGTAAAAGCTGTAACACATATACAAACTATGACAGTTTTGACAGATTCTGAATGCAAGCAATCATAATGTGAAAAAAATTGAAATGAAATGACGCACCACCAAGTAAAAGAAGGAAATCTCAGGAATGACTTCCATACAAGTGAAATTTCTTCACTCACTGTCCAAGAGTTGACGACCTAACTTTAGTATGTTGACTCCATCGCTCCAGATATGCTCGGAAGTGCATTCATTTCTCATATCCTTTCCTTTCATCGAGTGTAGTCGTCTAATTAATCTAATTAGTGGTCCTTACAATTCATAGATTTTTCTTCTCATTCATTGATTCAATTACTACCTCCAGTTCTGTAAATTTCTCGTGAACACATTTTTACAAAACAAAACTGTTGTGAATTTTGAATATCTCATGGATATTTGTAGTCGAAAAAAGAGAAATCGTCAAACATAATCTTAAGTCTTGTACCAATCATCTTGAAATATAGCACAGAGATTGAGAGAGAGAGAGAGAGAGATAGAGAGAGACAGAGAGAGAGAGAGAGAGAGAGAGAGGGAGTGTGTGTGTGTGTTCCGGCTAGACATACTTGGTAACACAGACAGAACGCAAATTTTAAGCAGAACGCAATTTGTTCTCTATTTCCTCTGTGTATATATTTTTCTTAAAGTTCCTGCGTCTTAAAACCGTATAAGTGCTGCAGCATAAGCTTCTCTTCTCTGATATTGTATTACACAGATTCACTTATCTGATGATCCGGTACACGACTAATAAAATCTTGAATGATAGTATGTAGGGGCACCGTTTACATTTTATTTGCTTTTTCTACTAAATCATGAGCGTTAATTTATACTTCGTCTTACAAGTTTATAAATTAACAAATAAAACCTCAGTTATGGAAATTGTTACTGAAACTGTCTCGTCATCATTTATCCTACAGCACTATATATATTTTATTGTATTTCAAGACGGAATAGAGGACTAAATCAATCTGGAATCCTGACACAATAACTTCCTTCTTATATATAAATAATACGTTTACATTGAATTACATAAATGATCAGTTTCCAATAGTAAATCTTATTTTTAATTACTTCTAAATGAAACACGTCCAGTTGGCTCAAACAATGGCACCAAGTAGTGGCACCAGTCACATTTAAAAGTAGTCACTCTCAACATCACTGTACATCAATAACACAAGCACTCAATCCAGCATCATTTAGCTAATGAGACGACATCTATTTACCGCATCTAATGACAGAAATCTGAAAGTTTCTCGTAATAACATTAGATGCCCGGATTAAATATAATGGTACTCTTGTAGTAGGTTCCGCCATAGAGAAGGAACTCAGATTTTATCTCTTCAAAAGCCTCACCTCTTTCGTCTTCAGTTGATAATAAACTTTACAACCAGACAATTAGTCCCACAGTTCTCTCCTTCTTGCACCATCAACATTATTTTTATCATCACCATCTTTCCCTAAATTCCAGTTGAACTAGGGTCGGGATACGAATAGACCTATATTGAAGTTTAATTAATAGACCTAGTTCGAAGTTTTCCATTTCGTTTCAATTTTGTAGCAATTTTTGTTTGTTCATCATCATTGTTTTAAGAAAATAGAATTCAGCTACTGCAACATGAAGTTGCCGTTGTTATTTCCCGCAAAAAGAGCCGTATTTCAGTGCTTCTACTATCTCAGTCTATTTAGCCTAGCAAAGTTCTCTTAAAAACCAAATCCACTCTACATTTCACTAGCAATGATAAATTCACTTTAAAAGTTCAATTAATTACTAGACATCTCCTAGAAGTCTAAAAGAGAATTCTCAAGACAGCTACCACTAGGCACCTTAGGTAGTCAATTCAGAAATATAGGCCTATATGACATACAAAACTGCAACCAAGAAACTGTTAAAAATTTCTGCATAACATTTGAGCAGTAAATTCTACTATCGATTGAGAATGAGAAATATATTTACCGTAACGTAATAAAGAAGCTCTAAGATATGGCAGATGGCAGTGTCGTAAGGAATAGAAAGAAAGGCTAAGGAAATATCATTTTCATTATTTTGATATTTCAATATTTAAAATCAATTAGTTTCCACTTACAAAGGCTCCTTTGTCACTATTTTTACAGCTTAGCTGTTCAGTTGAACACCAGAGAATTAGTTTTCTATTTGTTTACAGATAACCACGTCGTTTGTAATGCACTTGATTCTAGCACTTAGCGAGTTCTAAAGTGTTCACACTTTGGCGGCTTTGTTTCAAGACTCGATCAGATAAGCAGTCAGGATAAGGTAGTGAAATAATAATTCTAGACAATAAAGACTTCTATTTATTTATCAGCCAGCATTGGCCCTGTTGTAATGTATCGGGGGAGGAACTGACTCTAGCTCGATGGACTCTTAATTAATTCAACTCTGGCAAACCGGCTGTACTTTGCTGTCAATAGATTTCGCAGTCTGACAGTAAGAAGACACCTGATGCATATGCATGATGTTGCATCATTGTTGTATACACATTATCATTGTCTCAATGGCGCAAGGGTTAGAGATGTTGATAACGTAATGGAGTTTTAAATAACAGACCCTGAGGTGTATTGAACTCTCGTGGGTTCAATTCCCGGTTGCGCTGATCTGAGAGTAAAATCTCGGACATTCACTGAACTGACTACACGGAAAATGGACAAAATTGCCCAAAGGATTTAACATGTGATATTAAAAGTGATAGATATCAACGTAGTTGATCACTTCACTATAATGTATGCTATTATTATTATTATTATACATATCGATAATGCACCTATTTATGACGTCCCTGACATCATCCTTGTATGAGGAAACGGACGTTAAACCTTTATTATCATTATTATTATTATTATATTTAACGCTGACCGACCAATTACGAGTTATGAGTGATGTTTCTAGTTTACTAACACTCGCATGGGGTTCAATGTTGAAAAAACGTAAATTCTCAATTTTCTGTAATTACTTAACTACCGTGGTATTGCTAGGATGCCATAATATAAATTCAATTAATATCAACAATTATTAAAACTGAGCCTATTAGAGGCTAATTATCTTAATAATAAACAATTTGCCTCCAAAAGGCATCAAATGACAGTTGAAAAATGAAGAAAAAAGGTTTAAAGATTTTATTTCACAACAGGCACACAATAATTTTAAAAAGTAAGTATATTCACGTAACTGGCAGGAGCCAGTGGTGATGTCGGTAAGATATTCGACCGCGGATCAGTATGTGCGGGGTTCAAATCCTGGGCTCTCCCGTCACTGATGTCGCTTTCGAGTGAGGAAACTGACGTTAACATTAACTTTAGCTTTTACTTTAACTTTAGTAGTCTCTTTAATCTGACTACCTACCGAAAATCGTGAGACGAGCTTTTCGACTGACCACGGACCCGACTGACGTCCCTGACGCGTCTGTCAGAGTCACGTGACACTGATAGGAACCCTCGTCCGGTTTATCGTGCGTGGAATGCTGAACGGCTTCTATTACAAGAGAATCATTCGACAACTTGTATCTGAAATATTTACAACACGCTATTTGTAATAATTTAACCTAAACATAACAGTTAAATTATTAACGCTTAGTTGCTGTTAAAATACTAAAGAAAGTATCTTTCCTATGGTAACAGTATTTTTAAAATTTAAAATTAATACAGATTGATAAAGCGCAAGTAAAGCAAACCATTTGGTAACTATAGCAGTCACGCCCAATTAATTAATTAACTAATTAATATTTAATTAATTAAATTGATAAAATACTGTCAAGAAATCGGCAAAGATTCGGTTGCGAGCCTGTGATTGAGAATGGCTGGTCTAATTTTTGTCTCGACTTCCTGTCACGTATTACAATCAGAAATCAACCGCCCCTTCGAGATTACATCTATAACATCGTAATAACAACTAGCCCCGGGCAACTGATTGCTTGATTGATCGCTTGATCACGAGTAATTAGTGCTGACAGGAGAAGAGATAAGTTTATTTTCTTGACTGTAGGATGATTAATTTCACAGCTAGCTAGTAACGTTTTCAAACCACCGAATGTTGTTTCATAGAAAACCTCCCGGAGTCAAATCCTTTGTTCAGGTGCATAAATTATAAGATTTTTTTGAAGACGCGTAGTTCAGTTGGTAGAATTACGAACAAAGACGAAAGTAGTTGAAGAGTTCTGCGATCAAATTTAGATCAATCCACATGCAGACATAATTATAATAGCGTCTTCGAGTACGCATGCGCACAAGTGTCCGACAGGTTGATCGTGTATCTTTAATCCATTACTTGGTGAGTTCTTCAAAGACAATATTACGATTAGAGAGAGCTAGATCATGGGGGATATGATCGAACTTTTATGAGAAGGCTATATATCCCAACGGTTAGAGTGCTCGCCTCGGATGCAAGTGATCCGGGTTCAAAGCCCAGAGCAGTCAAACCAAATGGATATTCCCTTGGGCCCCAATTAGGTTATGTATCGGAGCTAGCTAGAAATAGCGCTATTAACGTAAAAAAGATTAATCATGGAAAAAATAAAAACTGTAACAGAAACCTGTAAAGTAGTCTCGAATATTGGTAATCGGCCTTGACACCTTTATAGAAATGGTCGATTAAAGATCTTTCAAAATTGAAATGACACAAGAAAATGACGTAAAGATATTTCTAAGTCAAACCTATTGAGATAAATATATTGGAAGAAATGTAGCATTCATCTTTCAAGATTCAGACTTTATATTTTATAAAGCTTTATAAATGCGTTAGAAAATAAAATTGATATTATTACAGATTGAGCCATATTCACGGACGGTCATAGGTTATTCTTATTTATCCCTCTTGATATTACTTAGGCCTGATAATATTCCAGGTAAGAAAAGGCAACGATTACTAATAACCATGGAGAGGGATGGAGAAAATTACGAAAAGTACAAAAACAGCAACTAAGAAAAGGAAACTATGTAGCACATGCGGTAAGTCAGGTGTGTAACTATACGGAATCATTAAAAAGGATTAAAATTAATAGATAGACAGAAAGAGGGGGGGAGGGCGAGAGACATGAGAGGGTGCTCTTCTGTTCTCCGTACCAGCACAACAATGCCTCCTTATGTGTAACCTTTCCGAATAAAAACATTAATTCTTACACATTTCAACAACGCTAAAGAATTTCTCTCCATATATCAAGCGTTAAGCAGCTCGACGCTCGCAATTCATCGCGAGTGAGGGAACGTCAGACCAAGGGCTCGAGAGGAACCCGTGGTCGTATATCAAACAACGAACAATTAGGTCGGTCACGAGTTTCCCAACGGATCAAAAAGAAATCTGAAGAGCGGAAAAACTTCAGAGTCCATGTTACATGTAATACATATCATAACCGCTTCGTTTGATTTAT